>SAUA01000088.1:0-142993 GCA_004335185.1 Phoma sp. RAV-16-625
ACACCCCACTCCCCTTCCACCTCCCCACCCCGCACCCCCCAATCCCAACCTCACCCACCACCACCACCTACAGCGGCAGCTACATCGACGACTACCTCGATCTCCTGCCCTCAACAGCCCATTTCAACCCCAGAAACCGCGCCTTCCACCACCCCCGAACCGCCAACGCCGCACCCGCGCCCTGGAACGAACACATCGCTCGCGCCGTGGCCGGGGATGCGCAGCGGAGTTTAGTGGCGTTGAGGCGTGTGGGGGGCGTGGAAGTCAGGGTTTCGAACGAAGAAGAAAGGAGGAAGGAGGAGGGGGTGAGAGTCAAGGCGCCGGTCAAGTGGGGCACGTTTGTTATTAGGGATGGGGGGAGGGTGGTTGTTGTTGGTGCGGAGGGGGAGTTTGATTCTGGGGGAGGTGGTGGGGATGAAGTTGAGGTGGGGAAGAGGTGGGTGAGGGGTGTTGAGACGGCGTCGTCGAGGAAGAAGTCAGATCGTGACGAGAGACGGGCGGGAATGGCGGGACAGCACGAATATCTCCCGCCGGTCCTTGAAACGGGGCTCTTCTACGAAGACGACGACGCACTCACGGTCTCGCAGCCCGCCACACCGACATCCTTCCTCATGACCGGCGGCTTGAGTGGCTGGCCGTCACGCACGGCGTCTCCCATGTCTAGATCTCCCACCGTTCCGCACACGATTACCTGGGCCAGCACATGGCCTCTATCTCCATCCACGTACAAAAGAACGAAGTCAGTATCTTCAACAAGTTCTATAACCGGATGGCCGTCGCCAGCGAGATCTCGCAGCAGCTCCACCAACCCAGCCACCCAGAACCGCGCAAAGCAAGACTCAAGACAAAGCACCCACTCCTCTCGACAAGAGCAGAAAGGCGCCAGCACCTACTCACCAACACCACCACACCCACACTACGACCCACCCGCGTTCGTAGAAGTCATCTACGACCCCCCCTCCCCATCTCCCGCACACTCCCAACCCACCTGGGACAACGACGCAAACTACAAAGACACGAAGCGCACCTGCAGCGACTGGGCCAGTATGCACAGAGAGACTATCGACCACTGCAGTCATGCTAGTGTGGGCAGTGATGTGGGATGGGGCGGTCGATCTGTACGAGATCCTGGCTGGGACTTCGACAGCAAGGGAAGCGAGAACGGGGATGAAGATGAGGAGAGCTGGGATGGTTTTGAGCGGCGCAAGACGGCGAGCGAGGTTAGTGTCGTGGGGAGTGGGAGTGTAAGAGGGAGTGAGGGCAGCTGGGGTAGTCGAAATACTCAAGGCGCTCACATCTCGCGAAGTGGTGAAAGCAGAAAGCAAGCGGGTTGGGACACTAGCTAGCCAGCCGTAAGATGCACAACGAGGGGAGGTAGATGGTCAGGCCATCCAACGTCCAGCACCCAAGAGCCGCAGAGCTATATCTGTGCATACACAACTCTTCTCACCAACACTGTACACCCAACTTTCAAGCTAGCACTGCAAATCCAGAACTGCTACGAGGTACTGTGAGAACAAAAAGAATGATGAAAAGTTCAGTGGTGCGTTGTTACGTGCGGTAGATGTTCTAGTTGATGTTGTTAATTGCGGTAGGTGTTGATGTAGAGCATGAATATCAAGTATCTCATCTTACCACCTCATCGCAGTGTCAACTCCTACATGCCGTGAGCTCCCAACGCGTAACTCAGTCGAATATACACATGAAGACGTGATGAAGGCTGGTGCGACACGCGTATCTAGACACGACGAGAGGCGTCACATGACATGACATGACATCACCTACCTCACCTCCAACCACCTCGTCTCATCTCACCTCACAGCATACTCCAGCGTGGGAACTGCAATGCGAGAAAAACGAAGATTGCAAGCACTCCAACAACGGTTCGTCTCGAATCTCGACTCGAATCCGGGGTAAAACAACGAACGAACAGAGAAAAAAATCACGTACATACAAGAGGCTCGGTCCGCAGATGCAGCGGACGCGGGGGATAGGAGATCTACCCGCACGACATGCCCATTTAGAGACGTGACGTGACGTGTTATACCGTCCTACTAACATACGAACATGCCAATTGAGAAGAATCACATTATCCATTAACGAAAACGCGTCGATGGAGCGTCGTCGACGCGCCGCGCGACTGGCAAGGGAACGGCGCCCCACATATCTCGACTCGCGACTGGTGGGTAGCTAGCTGGCCACCCAGCCACCTCAGCGGTGTACTCGGTGTATTGTGTATACGCCAAACCACGACATGGTGTCTCAGCCCCACGTCTCGAGACCTTGAATGACGAGCGCAGAGCCCGACTTTACGATTTGGGGATCTACCAAGTGCCGCGACGTGAAAGCCGCGACGTCAAGTTGGCACCACGAGCGCGTTCGCGGTCAAGCAGCGCACAGCATGAACCACACCCCACTGCATAGTACACCCTCGCCTCGTGCGCGCAAGCACAGAGCGCGGAGAGCCAGTCGTTGCGCCCCGACCGCAGCGTGGCTTGGTCGAAGCAAGGTTTCGGGCACCGGCATCCCTGCGCTGGCGCCCTGTCGTGCCCCGTCCAGCATCGCCCAGTGCTGCCAGCGAGTGGAGCTCCAGAACGCGACTTGGGGCGGACAGAGCGGCATCGCGCTAAGGAACGCGTCGCCAGGCATTGATTAGGAGCGTGTGCCCGCTCGAGAGACGCTGATTCCCGACTGAACTTGATTCTCGGTTCCTTTATCTTCTGTTCGACGTTGCTGAGCTCTTTGTTGCTTGACCATTTGTTGTTGCGAGTTGCCCTCCGAGTGAAGATCTCCCGCTGTTGCTTGGACGACCGTTGGTTTGCGAGTTGCCGATTCGCGACACGCCGGACCCCGCTTGTCGTGTACCGTCAGCTCAACCACCTTGACTACCTCCGACCTTGACTACCTCGACCACTCCAACTTTGACTACCTCGACCACTCCAACTTTGACTACCTCGACTACCACCGCGTTGCGCGCTCGACGTGACTTTCCTTACTCAGCCGTCTCATTCTTCACCAGTCGAAATGGCGACTCTTGCGCGCCAACCGTTTGGCGAAATCAGCACGCCGCGTCTGCAGGCGCTCGGCAGCTCCAAGAACAGGCAGAACGGTAAGACGCCTCGCGCTCAAGCACGTATGCTGTGTGGTTACTGAACGCGTTGCGCAGCCCTGTCGCCCAGCACGCCCAACTTTGCGCGCTCACTGAAGCCCAGCGCAGCCTTGTCAACCGGCAAGCGCCAGCGCGAGCCTGAGATCTTCGAGGACGACGACTGCGAGAACGTGGACCCGGTTGTCTTCACCTCGCCCACCAAGAAGTCGCGCACCGCCAGCCATGGCTTCATCAAGCCTGCCCGCTTCTCCATGGTCGCCCCGCCCGCCAGGCCCAGCGTCTCTCTCACCGCCTCGCCCGCCCCCTCCACTTCCTCCATCCGCAAGTCTGTCTCTTCCCCAAACACTGCCAAGTCGACGCCCATTAGCCACAGCCGCGGATCGCCAAAGAACAAGCGCCTTCACGCCGTCTCCAAGCGCCGCGCCTCCTCCTCTCCCTACCGCCGCGTGGACCCACCTTCTTTCTCCCAGGGCGCCCTGCCCTTCTCCATTGACGCCGCCCTCAAGGGCACCATCTCCAACTACACCCCCAAGTCTACCGCAGCCGCCACCATCAAAGCAACGCCAACCCCTGCCCCCCAGCCAGCCTCGTCGCTCGACGAGTCCATGCCCAAGGGCTGGTTCTTCGACATCCACGAGGACACGCCCGAGCAGGAAGCCGCCAACCTGATGGAGCACTCCGCCTCCGTCCTCGACATCAGCTCCGACGACGACGCCGCGACCAAGGCCAAGAACGATGACCTCCTCCGTGGGAAAGAGAACGTCCCTCCGCCCGACTTCGCCCTCTCACAGCCCAGGAACGCCTCTGCAAGCCACATCGACGACGGCGAGGAGACCGAGATCGAAGAGCCCGTCAAGCGCCCCCGCCTGCGCAAGCTCACCCAAGACGCCATGGACGAAGACCGCAGGCCGCTGGGTGACCTGCCGCCGAGCGACTTCTACGCCGTGGGGTGTGACGCGAGCTCGTACGTGACGGTCGACACGGGCATCGAGCGGCCGTCGCGGCTGTCCAAGGAAGTGGACGTCGAGTCGGTATCAGAGAACGTAGATCCCGTGAAGAAGGCGGCAGTCGAAGCAGTACCGCGGGTTGACGAGGCGGAGGTGGTTTCTTCATCAGACGAACAACTCAAGACCAACACAGCAGTCGCAACAAGCACATCGCCAGAAAAGGAAGGGCACAGCACATTAGTCTCTGAACCAACATCACATCCCCTCTCGACACTAAGTGAACAATCATAGCTTTCCTTTCTCTGCTGCGTTTCACAACTTTATCTCGTCACGAAGCAACGCTGCCACGACACGGCGTTTGGTCTGTCAGCTTTATTGTTGAATTCAAGGGACGGGCGTTTAGAATTGGAGTTGGGCGGATACCTCTTTAGCCATCGTAGCGTTTTCTCAATTCATTATTAATACACACTATTCTATCCATCTCTCCCGCTCTAGTGCTTACGTGTATAGCTACGCAGTGTAGTATAGTATAGTATATATAGTAAAGTAGTACTAACATACTCTATAGACAAGCTACTTACTAAGTAAGATACTTACTTTTACTAAGTCTCTATTAAGTTTTATACTTTAGACAAAGTCTATAAGTAATTATTTAATTAGATCTTAGAGATAAGTATATATAGAGATTTTTAAAGAGATAGTTATCTAGTTAAAAACTATAGCAACTTATATTTATAAGAAAAGTATAGATTAGACTATCTATTTTATAAGTAGAGTTAAGATATTCTAATAACAAAGTTAATTAATAAAGTTAAATATAAACTATAAAAATTATATTTCTATAGTCTATATACTAAGAAGATATAATACTTATTAATAAGTATAGTATAATATACTTATCTATAAGCACTCTTATATATTTTATTAAACTAACTCTAGTTACTTATTAATAAGTAGTTATATAACAACTCTAAATATTCTCTATCTTCTCTAACGCACCTTATAGGCAAACGGTACACATAACTAAACAGCGCACTTTTACTAAAACTACACTAAATCTCTCTCTCTATACTAATGCCTTAATAACAGAGTAAAATTAACGCGTTAAAAGAGTTTTAGATATAGCTTACACTTATAGCTCTTTAAAATAACTCTACTCTTTTAGTATAACGCGCTATAGCTATCTATAGTACCTCTAAAACTACACTGCGCGTATAACACACTAAACAACCTTTACGTAACAATTCTATAGTTAACTTACAGAATCTAACTAATATAGAGAAAAAGATTATTGTTATATATATTCTTAAGCTTATAGAGTATAGGCACCCCTCTTAGCTCTTAGATATAGCTAATATAGCTAATTGTCTATAAGAAGAGCGTAGTTTAGACTCTATTAGCTTAAACTAGGCTAGTACGTTTGTTTTACATACGCTAGAGCTTAAAGTAAAGTTTAATTATAAGTATAACTACAAAAGAGCTCTCTATAAGAATTCTAGAGTTATATAGAGCTAGTTTAGCCTTATAGCTAATATTAAAGCTAAGTATAGTATTCTAGACGCTAACACGTACAACTTTAACAAGACAGACTTTATAATAGACTAGATAAGCAGTAGAGTAGTTATTATAGCTACTAATTTACTAAAACAACTAAAGTTAATATAGCCTAGCAATAGAGAGTAGATAATAGTTACTTAAGATATTAACACAACTAGATAGACAATTCTACTCTTTATTATCTTTAAATTGTGCCGCTACTCTTGCTTCTAGTTTAAGAAAAACGCTCTACCTCTAGATTAGAGCTTTTCTAACTCTAATAACAGCTAGACTAGCAACAAGCTTAGTTTTAAGTAGTTAAGGCACTTTAATAGGCATATAAAGACGCGTACTGTTAGTACCTACTATATACTTATTATTAATAGTCATAAGAGCTACAACACTATAGTATTCTACTAATACTATAAAGATAATAAGATTGTGTCTATATATATACCTCTGCACTTATCGCATCTTTTACAGCTACTTAACGTAAGTTGTTTTACCTCTTTAAAGTAGATATATAGAGACTAGGTTAATAAGCTAGTATATATCTAGATAATCTATATTACAAAGCTAGAGTTTCTGCTATACTTTATACACGTCTATAACAAAGCTATTACTTCTAGCAATATCTAAGAAGAGTTCTAAAAGGCTAAACTAGTCTCTTTTAACCTACAACAGGTTATATTAACTCTTAATATAAAGCTATAGACTCTATTACTACTACTCTCTACTAACAAAGAGCTCTAGCAGTTATAAACTCTAAAAAACCTTATTAAATTTAGCTTTTAATTAACTCTAATTTAAGACAAGTATAAGAAGCAAATAAGTAGCTTACTAATCTCTACTACTAGCGCGCTTAATTACCTTATAAAGAGAGCTATAGATATAGCGCATAAGATAGCTTTGCTTAAACAAGAACACGCTAAGCTTTAAGCAGCTCTAGAGGCTGCTATAGAGCACAAATCACGCAAAAGAAAGCAAGTTTAGGTAGAAAAAACACTAATAGTTAAAAAAAGCTAGCGTTTAATTGCTCTATAGAAGTTTAGCGCGCGTAGTAATAGTAAGAAGCTAAAGAAGAGAGTACGCGCTAAAAAGAGTAAGCTATTACAGCAACGCTATAGAATGTGCGGAGAGAGTAGACACAACATATAAATATATAAAAATAAAATAGAAAAGGTCTCTAAGTAATATTACAGCTTATTATAGACTAGAAAGGCACAGAGTGCAGCGTTCTAGAGCATAATATAGTATAATAGAAAAGAGTCTTAGTAAAAGTGCACTGTTTAGTTGTGTGCGCTATTTGTCTATAAGGTGCGTTACTTGTTATTTCTTTAGAGAGAAGTTAGAGGTTTAGTTAGATAATACTTATTACTATACCGCTCTCTCTATATAGAATTGTAATAGTATAGTGTTAATTTAAAGATTCTATATATATTAGCTACCTTTTACTAGCCTTTAAAAACTACTAGAAATAAGACTATTAATAGTAGATTAGATAGTAACTTTCTTAGAATCTATTTTAGGTATGTGGCGTTAATAATAGATAGCTTTAAAATAGAGATATATATTGTAGTAGAGTGCGTAGAAACTATATGTGCGCTGAAAGTACATAGACTAGCTTAACACAAATTTTACAAGGGGGTTTACATTTTGCTTAGACGTAGTGAAAAGTAGCTAGGTCATCTAGCTTGAGGATATATACAATGTGGATGAGATGAGTGTTCTCTTAAGCGTGCTGGGCTCGTTGAAATTCTTAGCAGATATGAAATGCTTGAGATCTTACAAAGGTGCCAGTCGGACAATGAGCGATCAATGCAGTTCCGCGGACGGTAGGTCTCTTCCTCTCGCAATTGTTTGGTCCGTTGAAACAGCCTGTACACGGTACAGCATGAGCTCGATCGAACCTCTGTACTCTCAACTTTTGCGCTCTTCGTCTGACTGATATGCAGGTGATGTTTTCTGTGCAGTCTCTGCTGGCATAGATTCTAGGATCCGATGAGATCTAGCGCGATCGAAACACTGGCCTTTACTCACCCAAGCATCAACAGTTATGTCGCTGCATGCAAACTCACCGACAAGCTTACACAACGAGAGCAAGTGTTTCGCCGCATGCTTCGCAAATGTCTCTCCCCGACGTGTTATTGTATGCGCATTTTGGACAAGCTACTAAGTTCAAGAGCTCCGAATGATTTACTAGTGTCATCGCGGGTGTAGAATGAGGGACTGGTGGGTGAAACTGAATTTACTAACAGATCTTTGATCTTGTGGTTAACAGTGTGGAATTTTTCAGCTGGCCTGAGCAAATTGAGGCACGGAAGCTTGGTCCACGGCTCAGCCACTGCTTAGCTGCAACAACAGGGCCGTAGGTCATGGGTGTATCCACTCATACAGCATCCCGATCGAGTCAAATTTACTGCGGTCAAGAAGATTCCACCCTGTTCACTTCTTAACTTTGAGCAAAGAACAATGTTACCATTCAGCATTTTCACCTTCATCGCTTGTCATGCCTGTACAATAACAGCAGGTACATATTCCGATCTACAAAGCTCTCTACCGTATGTAGCCGTCCGGAATAATTTTCCATGCGAACTGCTGCGCCTCGTCACCGGTCAACTTTCGTCGCTCCGCCCTGGAACTTGATCAACCTCTTACCTATCTTTCACACCATATTGGTATCATCTATATGACAAAATTAGTTTTACAGATATCCAAACTATACCGAAAACAAAGTTGGAGCATAGTTTTGCCGCTATCAACCGAACGATACATTTTCGATTGAAGTGTCAACGAGTCTTGCCTTCAAGTAAGCAAGGGAAGCGTTATGCAGCCTTCTTGAGTGCTAACATGACTCTCAGATGGCATCTCAGATGCCTGCAATTATTGGAAAACAGTTTGAATCCATAAGCGTCGGAGTCAAAGCAGGAGCTGAATGTTCTGTGTGCTCTCACATTGTTGAATTCATCAGCGTTCCTCCTTTTATTACGCTACCGAAGAAAGTATCGATTGGAACCGCTGAGTCACTTCTCTCTAGTGACTGCAAAGATCACGCCGCATTAGTCAACTTCTTCAAACGAAGTAGATCGCGAAATGACCTACAGAATGCAGAGTTGCAGCTGTGCAGACCGATCGATATAGCATCTGGAGTATATCTCATGATTGCAACGACATCAGAATACAGCGAAGTCGTTGAACAACTTCATTTCGAACAGCAAACCAGACTTTCTCCACAAATTGGTCGCGCTCTTTCACTGGACGCTGAGTGGATCAACGTTGAGCTCCTACGTCAATGGAAACAGACATGTATGACACACCATGGCACGAAATGCGAATCTCCATACAAGGTGTTCGATATCCCAAAAGTTCACCCACTTTGGCTAGTAGATACTCAAGAACTCTGCCTTGTTTCTGGATTTGTCGCCAACTCATTCGTTACATTGAGCTACGTTTGGGGAGATTTGAACCATTTCACAACAACGAGGAACAATCTGGACCGACTCAAAAAGCCAGGAGCGTTTTCTATTGAAGGCTTCGCTGAATTCATTCCAAAGACAATTGCAGATTCCATCGCCTTGGTACCGCTGCTGGGAGAACGATTTCTATGGGTTGATGCGCTATGCATTGTGCAAGACAGTAATGCCATCAAGATCGATGAAATTAACAAGATGGCGGCAATATATGCTTCTTCGGTTTTTACAATTATAGCCGGGGATGGCTCCGACTGTCATCATGGTTTGAGAGGAATTCGACGAGTTTCTAATCCCAGGCACATCGAACAGAAAATCGAGCCGTTTGGACCTAAAGACGCATTGGTTGGCGCCATCTTCAATCGTGCGCACGAAGTTCTGTACCTTAGCACTCATCGCGACCGAGCATGGACGTTCCAGGAATCCATCTTCGCAAAGCGACGACTTATCTTTCAGAAAGGGTCTGTTCGATGGATGTGTTCCGAGTCTCTCTGGGACGAGGATTTGCATTCCCTCGACTTAGATGACTCACCGAAAAATCGGTCTTACTCCATACTCCGTCAAGATGAGTGCTTTCCATCTTTTAGCCTCCTCAGCGTAGCTGTCAACAGTTTCAACCGGAGAGAGCTCATGTATCCAGAAGACGCAGTGTCTGCCATCACCGGCTTTCTAAACATTCTCAGCCAGACATTTGATGGGGGCTTTTTATTCGGCATACCTGAAGCATTCTTCGACATAGCTTTGTTGTGGGAGCCTACTCCCGACATGATGAGACGGAAACCAAAGAGGACAAGGGAAGAGCTGGTGCCCTTTCTTCAGATTCCTACGTGGTCATGGGCTGCATGGACTGGGAAATCTGTTGCACGTGCATGGTCCTACTACGAAACTACAGACAACAGCATTCACCCACGTTCACTTCGGCGTGTTATACCAACAGTGCAGTGGTTCACAATGAAGTCTCCATCTTCGGTATTCCGAAAGCGAATCAAACCGAGATGGTTCGAATACAAATCAGGAGCCCAAGACCTTACCAAATCACTACCATCAGGGTGGGAGCGCCATGAGAATGCCGGGGAGAACATTAAAGGCGGATACCATGCATATTACTTTACTCATACTGCCACTCCAGGAAGAAGATGGAAATGGCCATTTCCGATTCCCCCACAAGGAAAAACTCCAACTATCCCAGAGCCAACACCTTACCTCTTCTGTCGCACCTCCCGCGCACATGTTTTTGCCAACTGCCTTAGCCAAGACGTTCCGAGTAGCAGTCATCAAGGATTGATCTGTTCTCTGATGGACATAGAAGGGAATTGGGTTGGTGTGCTATTCGTACAAGATCGGCAGGGTATGGATCTAATACAGTGTAATCAGATATCCCAAATGATAGAGGTAGTATCAATTTCGCGGACTATATGTACCGAACCAGACAAGGAATTTGCTGCAGAAAGAAGATATGGAAAACTCCCAAAAGACGGTCCATATGAGTATTATAATGTACTCTGGATCGGGCGAGAAATGGGTGTGGCCTATAGAAAGGGTCTGGGGCGGGTCCTAGGAAAGGAATGGGAGCGACTGAAAGAGGAGAATGTCATTGATCTAATTCTAGGATAGCTTAGAATCATTGTACAGTACTATAGCAGCAACGTACTTGGAGTGGGAGATGCTCCGCGTCGATTGTGGTGGCCGTCATCACCGCTCGCTATATGTTGTTAGACTGTGATGCGAGATTCTGTCAATGTTATAAATACAATAGCCAAAAAGCATTTAAAAGATCAAACAGTACTAGATATCTCTTTACAAAGCTGTCCGTACCGTTGTCCACAGTGTAAGTAGTGCTGTTTCAAGAGTTCCAAAACGTAGCTGCCTCGTAAGAGATAGTTGTTAATCTCTATAAACAGAAGGCTTTAATAGAACATATCCCTAGCTTTATAGCAAAATATAACTTCTTAGTAATTCTACTAAAGTCTCTGTATTACAAAAGGTATTTTGTAGACTATAACGTACTCCACGGTCGAGCGGATCACACGATCGAGCGGATTACTCTGCCAAGACCACACCAAACCTCCACCCTACTACGCAATGCCTTAACAACAACACTAATCTACGCTCTTAAGAGAAGCTGCGATACAGCTTGCGCTTTAGGCTATCTAACAAGACGCGACGCTTACACTGCAACGCGCTGCAGCTATATATAACGCACCTTACAGCATACTACACGCTTAATACACAGAATAATCTGCACAAGCTAATTGTACTCTAAATTAACAGAATATAGATTAGACTAAGAAGAATATAATTGCTAAGTACATTTTTAAGCTAGACGTATAAGGATTTGCCCCTTAGCTAGCTGCTATAGCTAGTATAGCCAATTCTTTGCGTGCTAAGCGCAATATAGGCTATATTAGCACAAACTAGCCTAATACGTTTGTTAAGCGCCGCTCTAACCTTAAAGTAAAGTTTAATTGTAAGTATAACTATAAGAGAGCTCTCTGTAAGAATCTAGAAATTATATAAGGCTAGTTTAGGCTTATAGCAAATATTAAAGCTAAGTATAGCATCTAGAATAATAACACGTACAACTTTAATAAGATAGGCTTTATAATAGGCTAGATATTAATAAAAGTAGTTATTATAGGCTTAGAGCGTTAAGAATAACTAAAGATAGTATAGTAGAGTAACTAGAAGTAGACAATAGTTATATAGAGCATTAATAGTATAGAATAGACTATTCTACTCTTTATTATCTTTAAAGGCTATAACTATCTCTCTATCTAGTATAAAGAGCCTAATCTACTCTATAACTAGGTTATTAGAGTCTCTAAGAACAGATAGACTACTAATAAGCTTAGTCTAGACTAGTTAAAGCACTTTAATGCCTATATAAAGACGCGCATCTAAGAAGTGCACTAGCTGCTTCTTATTAATAGCTATAAGAGCCACAACTCTCTTAACTTCTAACAATACTATAAGAAAGCAAATATTATTACACTATATATACCTCTACACTTATCTTATCTTTTATAACTACTAGATATAAGTTGTTTTGCCTCTCTAAAGAAGGTATATAGGCGCTAAGCTAAGAATCTTATGCGCAACTATATTACTTATATTACTAAAACTAAGTTTCTACTATGCTTTATAGACGCCTATAAGAAGATATTTACTTCTAGCAATATCTAAGAAGGCTTCTAAGGCGCTAGAATAGTCTCTTTTAACCTAGAACAGGTTATAATAGGTCTTAATATCCGCCTACGTACCCTACTACTACCTACTATAGAAGATAAGCTCTAGTAGTTCTAAACTCTAAGCACTACTCTATAATTAAAGTTGCAATTAACGCTAGTTTAAGAGAGAATTTAAAGGCATGCAAGTAGCTTACTAACTTTAATAGTTAAGGCCTTTAAAAAGCTTGCTAAAGGCGTAGCTCTAGTAGCGCATAAGCTAGTGTTAGCTTAAAAGAAGATTACTAGGCTTTAAGCAGCAAATAAAGCTGCTACGCGATGTAAATCGCATAAAAGAAAGCAGTTATAGCAGAAAGAAGTTCTAATAGCTAAGAAAGGCCTTTAATTAACTACTCTAACTAAGTTTAGAGCGCATAGTAATAGTAAGAAGGCAAGAAAGCAAGTACATGTTAAAGAAGATAAAGCAACCTAAAAACGCTATAAAAAGTGCTATAACGTAGAGCATAACTTACAGACGTGTAAAAAGCCTATAAAAAGTGTTACTAAATAATATTATATGCTATACTACTATATAAAAGGCCAACGTGAGCCAATATAAGCTATAATAGAGTAGAGATTTAGTGTAGTCTTAGTAGAGTAATCCGCTTAATTGTGTGATCCGCTTAACTATAGAGTACGTTAGTAGTAATTATTAGAATCTCTTTCGGGAGGGGTAGCACGTTATTAAGCACTTATAGGTAGAGAGTATATTTATAGATTATAGATAGGCAAATCGCTACAGAATAATTAAGGCGATTTAGTTAGATTATATAGACTTGCTATCTCTACTTCTATGCTAATGCCTTTAGCCCCAGCACGGGGCACTTAGAACCTATAGTTCTAACAGTAATATAATTTTAGTAGTAGCTCTATATACTAAAGGTCTATAAGTATTAACATACTCTATAGGTAAAATAATTAATAGATAAGAGAATTACTTTTACTAAGTCTCTACTAAAGTCTACTCTATTATAGCTTTAAGAAACTTAGTTTAGCACTATAAACTATAGTATAGCTTATAATATTAATTAGAAACTACCTCTATCTCTTTCTTATATATCTATATATTATATTTAGTTATAACTACACTATCTATAGCGCTTTTAGAAAAGCTTATCTACTTTAGTGTATATTTACTTCTTTATCTTCTTACTGTTACTATATACTTTATTTATTCTATCTTATTCTAAAGTAGTTATATAGTAACCTAGAATACTTAATTACTAGCTAAGACCAGAGATAAGTAGAGATAATAGATACTTTTTGTATCTAGATTTATAGATACTAGTATTCTTTGTTAAAAACGTATATTACTAATTATCTCTTTTATGATTTTAGCGATTCGTCTTGTAAAGGGGGAGGCGGTGTAGACGTCAAACCAACAGTGACTAGGGAGGGAGGGCGCTTGATGTGAGGAGTGCGCGTGTCTGTTGTTGGTGCGAGCTTGCTTGGCTATGAAGTTGTTGGAGGGGTAGGAGGGGAAGTGTGGGGTTATGGGAGGATGGCGATGCACTGCTGCTGGTGCACTGGCTACTGCACTTGGTGGGGGTGGCAACGAAGGTTGGAGTTCCTTGAATACGATGGGTGATTTTTGGTAGATGGGTCTTCATGGAGGAGTAAGAGAAGGTTTGTTGGATTTCTTGGGGATTGGCTTTTGTTTTGTTCCTGTCTCAACGAAAGAATCACAAGAAGCTTCGTTGAGACATCCCGAGCCTGACCTTGTTGGTAGACGTGTCTCAACGAAGGAAATAAAAGAAGCTTCGTTAAGACACTCTCAGCCTGGCCTTTGCCATGTCTCAACGAAGGAAGCAAGAGAAGCTTCGTTGAGATATCCTGAGTCTGTCCTTTATCAGCTGTCCTAACGAAGGAACACGCGCAGTAGCCTGGACTCCGATTCTTTGTACACGATCTGCGTATACTGCTACCCGCTCCCCGAGGTCCATCTACTCCCGGCCTGGGGCCAGACGATCACTGCGCTGGCAACAGTATCTTACGTGCATACGCATCCACATCACGCTCTAGCAGCATTCAAGCCTGCTTTGTCCCGGCTTTTAACCTCGCGCCAGTTCTTCTCAACCCACGTCAAAACATCTTGTTTGTTGCCCTCGGATACGTGCTCCACCCAGATGATGTACTCTTCGGGCGGCGTTGGCGTATCAGCTGTCTGTGGCTTACCGCTGTCGAAAACAACGCGGCGCCGGAGGGCTCGCACTGCAGCTGCGAGAGCTTTGTCTTTGGCGGGTATAGTAGCCTTGATCTCCTTCCAAAGTTCTTCTTCGGCTACCTTTGTGCGGTGCGTGGCCATCATGGCGTCGTACTCGGCACGCACACCGAACGTGTTGATGGCCTCGCGGAGGACGTCTTCCCGCGACCATGTATCACCTGAATCTCTGTTTGATTTTGGCATGTAATCATCAACGAAGTGGCGGTACATGGGTCTCTTGGAATGCCGCGATCGATCATCGGACCTCTCGACTCGGCGCTCGAAGATCTCAGGTGAGAAGAACCTGCCAGCAGCCACCCAGTCGAACAGGTCGGTCTCGTTCTCGAAGCCCTTGTAGTATTTGCCGACGTCGAAGCCGTAGAATTGCATCGCCTGAACAGGGTCGCGCGTCAAGAACAAGAGCGCCTTTTTCTTGTCGTACGGCTCTATTTGCTCGAGACGCACGTGCAGCCCTCGATCGTTGCAGGTGATACCCAGAAGCCGGTGCGCAATTCCGATGATCTGGAGAAGGTCGGCATCGCCTTTCATGAACTTTGTCCACTCGAAGAGCTCGGCGCTGTCGGGCGTGCCGCTGCCAGGCGATAGCTCGACATCGACTTGTACGAAAGCACCTGGTATATCTGGGTGAGGAATGCCGAATGACTGAGACTGGTTTCTTGGTACGTGTAACTCGGCTCCGAGGCTGGTCTTCGTTGTCTCCCAGACGAACTCCACAGGGGTGGCAGGGAGAATTCCCTCTACAAGGAAGTCGACGTCACCGTAGTCGACCTTGCCAGGTGCATCTCTAGGAACGACGACGTTCCTGAACAGAACCTCAAGCTTTGGCTGACACTCTGCTATCATTCTCTTATATAGATCTGGCGACATGCGAGGTAACTCAGGTGGGCCGCCGTTGGGCATCTTGACGAGCTCGAAGACCTTCCCGCCCATTGCTGCTGATCAACAACGAGTGAAAATTTGTGCTGTGATGCTGAACGACGCGATGCGATACTTGGCCAAAGTTGGAGAGGAGGGTGAAGGCTTGAGGGTCTGTCAGAGCTGCCTATTTCCTTCAGAGTCAGAGGGTGGTCATGACTACGACCGCATCGAACCACAGTTGCACTTTGACACAGACCATTTGTTTGCTGTGCAAGCTGAGCATGACTGTGTTCAAAGAGACAAACTTGTTGTCTCGTTTCATCAGACGATTACTCCCCACGTACGAGTGGTGTGCGCCTCGTAGTGGCCTTACGGTGAACCCGCCATACGAGACAGACAGATGAACAACAAGACAGATGAGCTGGACCGACCTGTAGCTGAGTGAAATTGCTGATCGGAGGGCAGGGTCGTTGTCCTGGCAGTGTGCGGAAGTGCATTATCTCGCATACCAATGTCGGCCCTAGATCCCAACAGCTGCAGGTGTTGTTGAGCAGGTGAGAGAGCTCAGAGCGGAGCACCAGGTTGCTTATCGATACCGGCGACCCGCTTCTTATTGGCCGAAACTGACGTAGGACAGACCCTGGCCAAAATTTTGGATTGAGCTTTCAAGCAATTCACAGCGCACCTTTGCACTTACACAACCACTGCTTTTCAGCATATTTATACATACATAAAGTGAGTCGCATACTCGCCGCGACTGTGAATCATACTGAACGAACCCTTTCTAGATACCCTAATTGAATACCATTTTCACAACATGGCCCACGACCACGACCACGATGAGAGCCCGGAGCAGCTCCAGGTCAAGTTTGAGCAGCTGAGCTTGCTCGAGTCTGAGTTTGAGGATGCCGAGTCTGAAGTCAGTAAGTAGCAGTATACCCCACTCACCACTTTCACCTACTAACCATGTCCAGTCCGCAAGGCCGAGGCCATCAAAGCTCCTCTCTACAAGAAGCGCACCGACTTCGTCGCCTCGATCCCCCACTTCTGGTCGCTAGTCTTCGAGCAATGCCCGCCAGAGGTCGAGAACTTCATCCAGCCCAGCGACACCGAGGTCTTTGCCGACTGCTTCGAGTCGTTCGAGGTCTCCCGCTTCGAGGTTGACGACCCCAAGGGCTCGCCGCGCAGCTTCTCACTCAAGTTTGGATTCTCCGAGAACGAGTACTTCGAGGACAAGACACTCGAGAAGAAGTTCTGGTACAGGCACACCAAGGACTGGGACGGTCTCGTCTCAGAGCCTGTCAAGATCAACTGGAAGAAGGGCAAGGACCTAACCCAGGGTCTGACCGACGCAGCAGTCAAGCTTGCCGAGGCGAGGAAGAAGACATCAAGCAGGAAGGAGGAGGTGGCTCTCCCAGAATACAAGGACTTGTCCAAGAAGATTGAGACTGCGACAGAAGCCTCCGTCAGCTTCTTTGGGCTGTTCGCCTTTGTTTCTGGTTACCGATGGGTCAGCGCCGAGGAGTCGGAGGAGGCTGTCAAGAAGGACAAGGAGCAGCTGGCCAAGATCAGGGCTGGCGAGTCAATTGACGAGGACGAGGACGACGAGGATGACGAAGATCCCCAGGACTACCAGGAGACAGAGGTCTTCCCCGGAGGCGACGAGGTTGCTACCATCATCGCCGAGGATATGTGGCCCAACGCTCTCCGATACTACAGTACGTACATCCAGACATCCTCTCAAACCCATACTAACCAGTCGCAGAGCAACATTTCGAGGACGACGGCGAAGAGTTCGACGACGAGGATCTCTCCGAGCTGGAAGTCGACATGGACGAAGACGACGAGTCTGACGAGGAGGTCGACATTCGCGCCTTGGTTGGCAAGGGCAAGAAGGACGACGCACCGCCCGCGAAGAAGCAGCGCAAGGCCTAGATCCAACATATAGAGCGGTAGTGTCGCTGCGTCCACAGAGCACTCTACACCGATTCACGCGAGGCTGGCATCAGCCATAGTAGTCGTCGTCGAACGCTTCACAAACAATCCAAATGATACCTCACATGCAAATCCACACCAAACCTACCCACTTGACCCGTGCAGTACAGCACCACCCACATCACCACGTGCGCCTTATCACGAATCTTCCCCTCCCATGACGCCAATCCTCAAGCCGCTTCAAGCCGCCCCATAGCGAACAGGATTTGACTACAGTCCGCGCCCACCCATGTCCTAGCACTTATCCGATGGCGGCGTGAAAATTTTCAGTTTCGAAGGGGTAATATCTCAGTTTCGAAGGGGTAATGTGATGGTTTTGAAGGGGTAATCGGGTGGAGTTTTGTAGGGGTAATGGGTTGCTGCTGATAGTGGGTGATTGGCTGGAAGGAGCGAGAGGGCCGGCCCGATTAAGAAGCGGGCAGGACTTGCAGGCGTGGTATCTCCACTGGGTAGTTTTATTTGCGCGGCTGCGAGGTTGCTTGCTGGGAGGATTGCACTGTTTCCAGGGTTCGGGCTGGTTGGATCGCGTGAGGGTTTTTTTTCACTTTGCTTACAAGCTGGTGCTGCCCTGGTTGCGCGAACAGGATTTCAAAGGCGGTGACGAAGTATACATCTAGTTCGGAGATTTTCAGGCAAGCGCCGTTTCTTGCCAGCTTTTTGGGTCGCGGTCGTCAAATCTTGTTGCGTCGTGTGGGCGAGGTCACTGTCAGGCATTTACCTTGCTGCGCTGCTCGCCGCTGTTTCTGGTCGACGTTCTTTGTGCTTTGCGATTACAGCAGCAGGGCTTTCAAGAGATAGTTTTGGGACTGCGAGGTTGGGGGATTGCAACTTTGAGGAACGCCCAATATGGAAGATAACGAGTTTCTGGAGCTGCAGCTTCCAGAGTCACGGGTTTTGATCATCATCACAGGTGGGTGCCATGCTGTTATTTGTGGAAGACCAGGACTCAACATGTCGTTGATGAGAAATCTTTCACAGCAGCTACGAGTTTCGTTGAAAGAGTACTGACCGTGTCTAGGTGGCACGATATGCATGCGGAAATCCAAAGATGGTCTTGTGCCCGCAAAGGGCTTCTTGAAATCAGGTCTCGCACCACGGCCCGTGTTCAACGATGGTTCTTATCCTGAGCCACTGGAAATTGTCACGGATGATAAGGGTACACGCAAAGCGGTGCAAAGCTTGCGCACGCCCGTCAGCACGTACGAGCGCCGTGTGCGGTATTGTGTGCTTGAATTCGAGAAGCTGCTGGACAGCAGTTCTATCAACGCCCAGGACTGGGACCAGATTGCGAGGACGGTGCAGAGAAACTACCAGCTCTTCGATGGATTCGTTATTCTTCACGGCACAGACTCGTTGGCGTACACGTCGAGCGCTTTGAGCTTTATGTTTCACAATCTGGGCAAGCCAGTTATTCTCACTGGCAGCCAGGCGCCGATGATGGAGCTGCAGACTGATGCCCAGGACAACCTGCTCAACTCGCTCATCATCGCCGGACACTTTATGATTCCAGAAGTCTGCCTGTTCTTCAACTTCAAGCTGTTTCGTGGCAACCGGGCGAAGAAGATCTCCGCCGAGAGCTTTGATGCCTTTGGGAGCCCGAACATGGTACCTTTGGCAACGGTTTCCTCAACACGAACAAACGTCCTCTGGCATCGAGTTCATCGCTCTACCGATCTCAACCCCTTCAGCATACAAGAGAACCTGGATACGGCACACGTTGTGGTGCTTCGCGTTTTCCCCGGCATGACGCCTGCAATGGTGGACGCAGTACTGCATCTGGAAGGTCTCAAAGGGCTTATCTTGGAGACATTTGGGGCAGGCAACGCACCAGCGGGGCCCGACGGCGCCATGATCCGCGTTCTGGGAGATGCTGTGAAGAGGGGGATTGTGATTGTGAATGTGACGCAGTGCCTGAGCGGCAACGTCAGCCCAACGTACGCGCCTGCGACCATCCTAGGCCGGGCTGGAGTTGTGTTTGGACAGGACTTAACGACCGAAGCAGCGCTCACGAAGCTTGCTTATCTACTGTCCATTCCCAATGCATCGGCCGACGACGTTGCAAGGCAGATGATGATCTCGATTCGTGGAGAGCTGACCGAGGCAACACGAACTCATTTCGAGCATCCCCAGAAGAGTGGCCTGATGACCCCGGAATTGACGAGTCTGACGGCTCTCGGATACGCGGTCCAGAAGGGCGACCTGCAAGAAACAAGGGACATCACCAGGAGCGAGTCTCGCTGGCTCCTAAATGACGCAGACTACCAGGGCTGCACCCCCGTTGTAAGTGAAATCTCTCCAGTCAGCTTCCCCATACCTATCTACACAGCTCGCCAAGTAGTTTCTGTGCTCAAGCGTTCCACTGTACCTGCAACAGCCTCTTGTACACTGGCGCCGGTACCGGAAAGCGTCTATCAGAGACATCCCAACGTGATGGTCTTTATCTTTGGCACGGGCAGGCGTGAGCCAAACAGCTCGCAGCAAGGGACCAGCTGGGCGGTAAGACGGAGCAGTCGCTTATCTTTGACTTCCTGACCACCACCACTCCGGATGCGGAGCTATGTTGTTCCAGGATGACATGCTGACGCAGCATCTACAGCACCTCGCGGCAACGAGCCCAAAGGTGGAGATACTCCGCGACTTTCTCTCGCAAGGCGCGTCGGTCCATCTTCGCAACCGATCAGGCAACACGCCGCTGTTTCTGGCAGCGGCAGCAGGACTCCCGGATCACGTACAGACGCTGATCGATGCCGGCGCACACCTGCACTCTGAGGAGTTGAGTGCCGCTAAGCTGCATGCAGCCGAGGGCGACGGCAATGCAGAAGTCTGGAAGCTCGTGATTGGCTGAAGCAGTCGCGTACGCAGCATGCACGTTGCAGATGCTGGGAACGACGATGGCGGCGATGGCGGCGATGGCGGGTAACTGTGGCTCTTCAGTCTTCAGGCACGCGTCTGGGACGCCGCTGTGATTGATGCATGGCGTCCCAAAATGTCGCCATGTCGGGCACATCACTCCCCAGGGTCTGGTGACGCTCGACTGGGATGGATCCGCCCGAGGTCGTATCCAACGCCTCCCCGACTGTCGAGATTGAATCATGGCGATTACGTGACGTGGCTGACGGCCGTGTTATCGACGGCCCGCACGGTCGTCGTTGAGTGTTGAGATTGCGGGGACGCATTGCAATTATGGATCTCGTGGGGAAAGTGAGACTATTATTTGCCAGTTTCTTCTCAGCATCGCTCGGACAGGATTCCGACGGGGTCGAATGAAGGCACATGTATGGATCTGCAAGGACTGTTCGGACCGCACGTCTTTGTGTGCTGGTCGCCGGTTGGTTAAGAGATTGCGTTGCCAAGAATGATAGTTTACTTGTAAGTAGCAATGTATTCCCACGATTGCATGACGGCCGGCTGCACGCCGTCGGCAGGCCGTAAGCAGACGAAGGGCGCTTGACATTGTACCGGCTGGTCTGCCCGGTCCGCGCTTTGCTTTGGCCTTCCCGGCGGCGCATCATCCTGTCCCCTGGCTCTAGCGTGTTCCCCCGCATCATGGATCCGTGGCTCCATGATCCATGGTATGCTCCAAGCCCTAAACCCCTCTCGTTTGCATCGAGCAGAGTTTTAGGTGGGGCTGCTGCCCACTCTATCACTGGCCTCGTACCTCGCCTACCAGCATTTGCGCTAGATTCCGAGGTACGACGACATTGTCACTAAGTTTGCAGGGTGGCAGGTGTCTAGCTGTGGCGCCATGCTTGCATCTGCGTGTCATGGCCTGTCTCATCAAGGTCATGTTACCCCGGCTGCATCCTTCACGATACACCTAGTGCCAGTGGAGCAAGGCCACGAACCAGACGCTGGTGGACGGCACCGTTCAAGGCGTGTTTGGCACAGCGTGAGCACTTGCTTGGCCTCACCGCTCCGATCAGGTGCTCACAGAAATACATGTTGGCCTGCTAGATGCATACTATTCGTCCCCATAGACCAGCTATTAGGTAATTCCCTGCCAGCGTTCACAAATGACGAGCCCAAACCTGGTCCGAAAAGTCACACAGAGGCAGGGTCTGAGTTTGCCTTTCTCCTGCATCTCCGATCGCGTCATGCCATCAAATCGCTGAACATGGTGTTGTTTCCTCAAGCCTACACTTAGCACCCACGTCGACCGGCACTGCATTCCTTCCTTACAACAAGCACACTAACCAGCCCTGCCCTGCATACCCACGCCCTACGCCATCCGCCATCCGTCGACTCCACGACTCACGTGCGTTTCCCTAGTCAGGCTATTAAAGGACCATATCAAATCTTTTCGTGCGCCCGCAAGCACGTTATTGTCTGCGCGCCGAACAACGGCATCGTTACACCGACTGGCCGCCGTCTCTCCCAGTCCTCCCTACCTATTACCCTCCCACCACCTCGACCTACTTGACTCCGCTTGACCGCACTGCCCGACGGCCTGGTTTTATTTCAAGCTGCGCCTAGCCGGGTGCACTGTCTTCACACCTAGCGCTTGCTTGCACCCTGCATTGCTACCTCACTACCTCCAGTCACTCGTTCTTGACTTCTAACATTTGTCTCCCGTCAGCCAGCACCGCCAGAAGATTGGAGTTCCCGAATTCCGAATGCAAAGGACCGTCGTTACCATCAACAGCAATGGCCGCCAATCGGCGAGCTTCATCCGAGTTGCATCGGCGCTGGGATGGCAGGTGCGCGCGCAAATGCGAGATCTAAACGGCGTCGTGGCGCAAGAGATATCAGAGCTGGAAAATGTTACCGTGTACGTTGGCCGCCTGGAGGACCGCAAGTTTCTCGACGACTTGTTCAAGAGCGCGCAGTGCGCTTTCATCAACACGACGCACTGGGGCGACGAGGTGGCCGTCGGTCGATCATTGGCCGATGCGGCGAAAAAGGCCGGAGTTCAACACTACATCTACTCGAGCATGCCGGACCATTCAGTCTTTGGCCAGCCCTGGAGGTCGCTGCCACTGTGGGCGCCAAAATTCACCGTGGAGCAGTACATTCGTCAGATTGGACTGCCTGCGACTTTTGTGTATTGCGGCATTTACCACAATAATTTCACCGGCCTGGACTTTCCTCTATTCCGCATGGAGTGCCAGGCGGATGGCAGCTTTGTGTGGCAGGCCCCCTTCCATCCAGATATGCCACTCCCATGGCTGGATTCCGAGCACGATGTAGGGCCCGCCATCTTCCAGCTATTTAAGGAAGGCCCACGGAAGTGGAACGGCAAGCGGTAAGCGTCTCCTGCATGTGCATGTTCTTCTCCACCATCTCCACAGTCGTTCGATCTGTGGCCAGCATCACAGTTTCCATTGCTCAGCCGACTCCACCTCATCAGCGCTTCTGCAAGCACGAGAATTTTTCTAGACCCCGTGCTGATGCGATTACGTACTGACAGACCTAGGGTGCCGCTGGCTTTTGCCTCGATGACGCCGCGAGAAGTGTGCAAAGCATTCAGTCGAGGGCTCGGGAGATCCGTCAGATATAAGCGGGGCCCCGTGATGATCAACGTGCCAACACCCATCGGTTACCGCGAGCATCTCTCCGCACTCGAGTACACGCTTGGCGAGAAGGGCGCCCCGTACTTTGGACCCGACATTGAACCGGACTGCCCGGACGCGGCGCTGGAGCTGTGGGAAGGCAACCGCTCCATGGAGGAGTACGCACGGGAAGTGTTTCCGGTCGAGGAGGCTGCCAATGGCCTGACGTGGATGGAAGAGGTAGAGACGCCACGCCGAGAGGTCGAACTCGACCTGCACAACGCGATCAACTGCTGACTCCTGGATTTGTATTCGCAGGGCCCAGCACAAGCGCAGTGTCAGTATCAGTATCAGTACCCGTACGGCGACGGCACCAACGGCATCAGCGGCATCAGCGGTCTCGCCGACCAGCTCAACCAGGCCCGACTTTGATCTTTTCTCCACTCTGGCACCTTGTTACCTTTCCTTTTCGTTGGCGTCTAGCGGCAGCATTGCGGCGGTGTCTGGTCGGTTTTCTTATCGCTGTCTTCCCCGCACAGCGAGCATCGGGGACGAGAGAGCGGTGTATGCATGACACGACATGGCTTGCGTAGCACAGATACGAGCAGTGAGCATTTAGAATTTCTGCACCTCTCCACCCATCTTGTGTTCAGCATGGAGTTTTGGTTTGCGTTTCAGCATGGGCGGGATCTGACGGCATGGAAAAGTTTGGCGTCTTACATATATTTCATCTACGGCTGAGAGGTCTCGCCTGGCACTGCACGTGGTGGTTAGACGCGTATGAAGTGCCACGGCTGGACTCGACCGGTCTGGAATTAAAAGCAAAGCAAAGAAGGCAAAGCAGAGCAGAGCAGAGCAAAATAAACAACAAGTTTAAAGCTGATTAAAAAGATAGTGCTGCTGTGAAGTACCGATCTGTCCTAACTGTGATGAACTCGATGGTAGATGTTCAAAGCGTGCTGACTAAGCATCCACGGCACCTCGAAACTTTGTCCAAGCAGCACATCACGACACGACAGGCCAACGACCAACCGTCACCACAATGTCCGCCGCGCTATCCTGCACGAGGGCCGCGGCCCCGCGCCTCGCCATACGCACACTTCGAAGCCAGAGATTCGCAAGCACGCAGGCCGTTGACGCCGTGTCGGAGAACCGCGAGATGCTGATTGAGACGGCGCCCGTGGCCAGCGTCACGACAGCCAATGCTACGCCAGCCGGAAACTCAACACGCCCCGCGGGCAGCGGATACAAGAATACGCGCGCGCCTACGCTGGCAGAGCGCATGCACAAGGCGCTGTACCCGGATCTGTATGTCAACGGGCGGCCCATTGAGGGCGTGCAAGTGCCCAAGGAGCGGAAAGCGAAGAAAGCGGGCGAGCAGAAGCCGAGGAGTACGTCCCCTACAACGCCCATACCGTACACTGCATCAGCAGCGGCGTAGTCCAACACAAACACGACTAACACCCCCAGACAAAACCCACGGCCTCACCATCGTCCCCCCAGCCCCCGCAATCAAGAAAACCTGCCCCCACCCCATCGAAGCCATCACCTCCGCCTCCCTCGCGACCCTCGATCCCACAGGGGCGCGCACACGGCTCTTCTCGAAGCTCAACCCGGAGAGCGCCAAGCTAGGCGACATCCTGCTCGTGCGCCAACGCACCGGCGACCCCTTCGCAGGGGTATGCATCAACATCCGCCGCCGCGGCGTGGACACGGCGATCCTGCTCCGCGGCCAGCTGACGCGCGTCGGCGTCGAGATGTGGTACAAGATCTATTCGCCGCTGGTGGAGGGGATCGAGGTTGTGCAGCGGGCGGCCAAGCGCGCGAGGAGGGCGAGGTTGACGTATATGCGGCTTGTTAAGCATGATCGCGGGAGTGTGGAGAATGTGGTTCGGGGTTATTTGAGGCAGAAGGCTGCGCTGGGTGCGGGCGAGGGGAAGAAGACGGGCGCGGCCAAGCAGGCGGCTATGCAGGGGGGGAAGAAGGCAAAGGGCAAGGGGAAGAGCAGGCGGTAGATGTCAGGTGTAGGAGAGGGGTGTATCATAGCGTGGCGTGGATGGAGAGAGTTTGTACTATATGTACCACTTTGTATGGCAATGCTTGTTCGAGTATCAAGACACGACTATTCTGCTGAACACAAACGCAATCATCACACTCCTCCATCCCCCTCATACCCCCTCTATCCACACACCACTCTCTACTGCACGACCTTCCTCCTCGGCGCCTCCCCCCCGACCTCCAGCCTATACCCCTCAGCGCCCTTCTCAGTCTCAAGCTGTTTCTTGTCCACCTTCTTCGCACCAATCTCTGGGAACTCAAAGCTCCCACTCCTGCCCCCCTCCAACCCCTTCCACACGCCCACCGTCTGCCAATTCGTCCACGTCAGCGCCCCAACCCACGGCTGCACATTCCACCCCAGCTCCAGCGTCACGTTGCCGCGCCCCTGCAGCTTCCCCGTAAAGTCCGTAATCTGGTATTTCGGGCGCTGGCTCGGGAGGTGCAGTTCGCCGACTGGGTAAGGGGAGGCTGGGTTCTTCTTCGCGGCGAGCGTGGCTTTGCGGGATTTCTTGGGGAGCGCGGATTTGGATTTCGGGGATGGGTGCGTGTAGTGGTTTTGGTGCCAGGGGGCCGAGGAGGAGGCCAGGATCGCGTCCCAGATTATGGCTTCTGAAGGGGGTTCGTTGGCGCGGGGGGAGGGGTAGACGGCTTTTAGGTAGACGAAGACTTGCTTTGTGTTCCAGGTGAAGAGCGTGCTGAGGTCTGAGATGGTGGGTTAGTAACGCATTGGCGGCTGGAACCGAAGGGAGTGCGTACCGGCGTCGAGATCGAACTTGATGTGTGCGTACTCCTCCTTCTTGTAGCTGTAGTAGTGCGGCCGGCCCTTGACGACCTGCACGTTGCGCATCGCTATCGAGGCATTGGGGCTCTGCGGTGCCACGAAGCTGCTCAGTGCTATTACTGCCGCGACGGTGAAGGCGACGGTTGTGAAGAAGCCGAAGACGTTCTGTAGGCGCACCAGTGCCGAGTGCATCGTGTCGGTGGTGGGCGAGGTGGGTTGGAGTTTGGGTTGGTATAGCTCGGATTGAACTAACACGTATCGTTGTAGATGCGGAGGTCCGCCTGTGGCGCTAGGCTAGCGTGGTGGCCGTAGACGACGGAGTTAGGAGGTGCACACCTCTATGTCCTCAACTCACTCGTAGCCAGATTTCACGCGTAAGGAGATGCGTAGTGACCAACACTCAATTCATCGTTTGTACGTTACAGACTCTGCAGCCATTTTCAGAACCCAACAATCTCCCCTCAAAGTGGATAATTCAATCCTCACTTCACTACACGCTGTGGAAGCCATTAAGTTCGCCTGATGTTGTAAGCATCAAACTCTGAAAGGCTTAGCACTTGTAGTACGCACAGAATCATTGCTCAATGCTTTCCAGGCTCTTGTAGAGAGTACTAGTAAGTATGGACTGTGCTAGTCTTACAAAACCAGCTCCAGAGAGCGTGGAAGGGTGATCTAACGGTCTCAGCGTGTCCGTTCCTCTACTTTGGAAGTACGTTTCATTTTAATGACAAACAGACGGCCAGTCGCTTGAGCAAATGGATACACGGCACGCGTGTGTCAAAAAATGATACATGTCAGCATATGCGTCTTTGCATGTACTCCCCCCCTGCTTTACCGTCATCTTCTTGTTTTCGCACTCGATCGACCCGTCGACCCAGACTTAGCATACAGCACAGCCAAAGACACTCTCCTCCCCTCCTCCTTCAGCTTCTCGATCCCCACCATCTCCATCACAATCATCTCCAGCTCGAACCCATACATCAATCACGCCAGTGCACTCCCCATCCCAGCCTACGCACGGCTCGGCCTGATGCTGGAGAACCGCTTCGTGGACAGCGGCTGTAGTGTGTATCGGCGATTGCTGGTACATAGCTTTGTGTAAACGGTCTATCTATAAGGGGTGGTGCAGGGAAGTGAATCGCGCCGCTGCAAACAGTCACCGATAGTGAGTTCTGCGTTAGTTGCTACGATAGAGACAGCTTGGTAACTGTATGTCAGGCTACTCCATTGACCAAAGCTGCATGCTATGGTTTATTCCAGCACACGGGCCGACCAAGCAGGTTATCCACTCCAGTCTGAACAACCCACCACCACTTCCCCAACCGCGCAAGACCCCACTCCGAGGAAACCACCGCAGTCGGCTTTGTAGTGAGCGAGCTCTCCGTTTGTGTCCACTCATTTCCTACACCAACCGCATCGTCGCATTCCCCCTCTCCTCATGCTCCTTAAACCAATTCAGGAACTGAAACACACTCGCCTTGGGCGTCCGCTCCAGACTCGTGTAGTTGACATACTGCAAACCAAATCTAACACTGGTACCCAGCGCCCACTCAAAGTTATCGAAGATAGCCTGTGGTAGTAAAGTCAGCAACACATCCAGCAAGTTTGCGAAAGACAGAACGACTCACCCATCCCCAAGCACCAGTAACATTCACCCCGTCCACATGAACAGCCAACAGAATGTTATCAAGATACTGCTGCAAATAATCCGCACGCCGCAGATCCCACAGCGCAGGTGCTAGCTGTCCCCACGCGCCCTCAAACGGCTCCGCGAACCCAAACTCCGTGACCACTATGTCCGGCACGGATGGGAACAGCTCCGTCGTGATGTGCTTGAGGAAGCGCCGCACGCCGCTGGGCGCAGAGTACAGCCACGACATCGCCGGGTCGGCCGCAGGACCAATGGGGAATCCGTTTGGTGCGAGCGAGGTGCTGCCCGCGCAGTCTGGGAAGGCTGGGTGGGAGCGGTTGGATACGCAGGCGTCGAGGCCGCCGGGGACTTCGTAGGCGAGGAAAGAAGAGTAGGGGTCGATGGCGTAGAAGTCGCAGCTGCCCTTGATGAGGTCTTTTTCCGCTTGGGTGAAGTTGGGGAGCAGGTCGCCCAGGGTCGACTTGAGGGATGCTGGGTAGTCGCCGTCGGTCCAGGGCCCGCCGAACCAGCCGATGCTGAAGTCGAAGTTGCGCTGCCGGGCTTCCACGTCGCCGGGGGAGGTGCTGTTGGCTTCGTAGTAGTTGCCGCTGTTCTTGAAAGTGATTCTGTGCGCGCCGCGGAACTCTTCGTGGTACCATTTTGCGACTTTGGCGTGCGCGAGCAGCGTGTGGTGGCCGCAGAGAAAGCGGGCCTCGGGGCCGCCCGTGATGTTGTTGGGCGCTGGGTAGTATTTCCCGGCAGGGTAGTACGAGTACTGCCAGTTGCAATATTGGGGCTCGTTGATAGTGAACCACTCATCCACGTACGCATCGTAGCGGGAGATGACAAATTTGGCGTAGTTGAAGAAGTGGTCGACGATGCGGCGGTCGGTCCAGGCGCCGTATTCGGCGAAGAGTGCGAGAGGTGTATCCCAATGGAAGAGCTGGATGCGTCAGTGCTGGTTTTGCGTAGTATGAAAGTAGAGTTACAGTAACTGCCGGCATGATGCCATTGGCATGCATTTCCGAAATCACGTCGTCGTAGTGTTGAACTGCTTCTTCGTTCACCGGTCCGTGACCAAAGGGGAAGAAGCGTGGCCAGGAGAAGCTGGGGCTGAACGCTACAGAGTATCAGTAACTCAAAGCACTCTGATCCTTTTCCTATACGTACCAGGCACACCCAATCCCTTAAGTCTAGCAATGTCCTGCTTGTAGAGCCAATAGTTGCTAGCAACGACGTCGCCCGTCGAGTTATCTGACACATAATTCGGCACTCGATGAGACAGCAGATCCCAAATACTTGGCCCCTTCCCCTCGTCTTTCGCCGCACCCTCGATCTGATACGCTGATGAACTGAATCCCCACTTGAACCCGGCAGGCAGCTTCAGGTCCTTGGCTTCAGGGTAGCTACTGCTAACAAGCGGGTGGAAAAACTCGCCATCTGGTTGCGGGTAGGCTGTTGGCTCGGGAGTGGGAGAGGCGGTGCTGGTCAGCGGCCCGGTAGCCACGGGGCCCACGAGATCCCAGAGAGATGCGAGGGCATTGGGCGAGAAGTCAGTACGATTGTATGCGGTAGGCTGAGCGGAGTTGTTGAATGTCGATGTGGTGTAGCCAGCTGGAAGGGTGAATGATGGTGCGGAGCTGTTGCTGTACTGTGCATGTGCCAGAGGAGCTACAGCAGCAAGGAAACCGAGCAAGGGGATCGATTGCGCCATTATGAATCTGAATCGGTATGGGGAACCTTCCTGGGGTAATAGTAACGTAGGAACCCCAAATACTTAAGGACAGGGCCCTGATCGAGGCAGAACGAGGGTAACTCATGTACAGGCATGTCGTTGTCAATCTCCTGCACTTCATCGCCCATTTCCGGTATGTACATCTCGGCATCTTCAAGTCCCCGCATTTTGTCTTCGTATGCGGCCTGAAGGAAGCGTCGTTGTGGGGCGAGGTCCTTGGTTGCTGTGAACAACGTTGGTGTTTGGCTGAAGCTGCAAAGCTAAGGCGGATCCAAGCCTCGTCACGTACGGGTGAATTCATAGCTTGTTGCGCCGACAATGAAAAGCGCGAAGACGTCATGAGCATACAGCTGAGCGGACGTTGGACCCCAGCGATGCCCGTGTCAAAAAGAGAATGGCGCGCGGGTCCCAGCGACGTGATTGGTGGACGATGAATGTCTGAAGGAGTAACGCTGCGGGGAAGTGTTGCATACCGATGTAGGTCAACTACATCGCCTGGTGGATGAAGACGTACTGTATTAGCGATGATGGCAGCGATCGGTGGGGTGATCGGACCGGGGCCCGAATCATTGAAGTATGAGTAGCTTTTCGCTTGATGGGAGTAGACATGTCTTAAACAAGACAAATGCGTTAGGAAGCTATCAGCCAAGAATAATGCCATTCTGTGTCGTACAACAGGTGTGGGTTGACGAAATATGCATGCATGCAAACAGGTCCGTCCCAGATGCAACTAGTGTAAAAGTCCCAATCCCATCGTACTATGCCCTAGACCTCGACACCAAAACCGCTTTCACCATACGCCAACAATGCAACCTCAACCTAGATAGAAACGCACAACAACCCTACAGCCTTTGCTACCGTCCATGGCCATTCGAGCTGCTCCGACTTGGTTCCATGAGAGGCGCCCGTACAGGTTTCCAGATTCTGACTTTAGCGTCGTCGCCCGCTGATGCAAAAACGCTGGGATCCTTGGGATGCCATGCAATACTATTCACGCAGCCGGGATGCGCATCGAGCACTTCAACGAGGACTCCGTTGGACCGCCAGATGTATATTCTTGAGTCTGCGATTGAGGGTTAGCTACGAATGTGATAGAAAAGGATACAAAGGTACCTTCGCTGCCGCTCACTACAAAGTTCTCATCTGCGCCGCCAAAGGCTGAGCGGATGATGAATTGCTTCTGCTGGTGCCCTTCAAACTTTTGTATCAAGTCTGCGCTGTCGATCTCCAACAGCTCGATCGTGTCCGGATTCATGCTGACGAGCATATGCCGCGAATCTTGGCTGATGGTGACGCTGGTCAACTTGGACTCAGGATGCCACTCGCAAATCTTCTTGTAGCTGATGAAATCGTAGACAGCAATGGAGTGCTCCGAGACAATGACGAGGCGCTCGCCGTTGGGCGATATCGCGAGATCATTCGCACGGAGTTTCGAGCCGTCTTCACAGAAATTGTGTATCTGATGACCGCTCAGATCCCATATCCCACACCCTAGTTTGTCGTCCTGCGATCCAATGACGACGTGTCGACCATCGGGTGCCCATGCAGCTGTGGTGCACGGATATGTGAAGTCGTTGATGTATAAAATACACGCGCCAGTCTTGACGTCCCATATCCTAGCAGAGTTCTCTGGCTGCGAACAACATGTAACGATTTTGGAATCGTCCGGGCTCCACGCTACATGCGTTACTCCTGAATCTAGATGGTCCTCGAGATGATGTAGGATCTTGTACGTTGAGGTCTCGTAGATGATGATTGTCGTGTCTTTGCTTGTTGATGCCAATTTGGTGCCATCGTTTGAATACTTCAGGTACCAGACTTCATCTTTGTGGTCTTTGAGGTCCAGGACCGCTTTGGTTGGGAAATCATCTCGCTCGCAGTTGTGATCAAGGTACAGCGAGGGTGAGTCCGTGGTGTTGTGGTATAAACAGTTCGTTATCCAGCTGTCCTTGACTTCGTCCAGGAGAGCAGATAGCCGGTGCTCTGGTATCATGACGCTGGGGGATATTGACTCTGTTTTTTAATAAGCACACGGTCTTCGCAGTAGATTCAAAAACTTACTGGACAGATCGGAGAGTAGATGTGTTCGAGACTCGCCTTGCGCACCGTCCCACTGTGACTGCTGCCGCAAGTCCTCCGCCGAGGGGCACATCATAAGACTGCGATGAGTGAGTGGATGGTATGGCACTTTGCATCAATGATAGCTTACCTGGAAAGAGCATGAAGTCGGCTGACGTCCTGGCGGAGGGGTGTAAGCTCTTGTCGCAACACTGTCAGTGCCTTGACAAGGTCTCTCCGCTCCAGTAGCTCCAGGTATTTTTGTTGCTTCATCCAAAACAGCATTTCGTCCCTGTTGGCGCCCTCAGCCAGCGTCAGCCCTCCCGAACGCTGTGAGTTTGCTCTTGACCGTGACTTGCCCCAGGACTTGCCATACGAGTCATCCAACCCTACACCACCCCCGTTATCGTGGGTCACGGTGCCAAACAGCAGCTCCTCTGCCTCGTCCCAGTCGCCGTCCAGCACCGAGCGGCGGAAGGATGCAACTGTCGGACCTTCTAGCTGACGGCCACTCTCCTTGCACAGCGCGCCTGCTGCATCATGATAGCCTAGGTCGGTTAGACTTTGTATCAATATCCGTGTGATCTCATCCTTGTCGTGTCCAAAGTATGTCGTGGGTACTGGTCTACCGTTGGCTGTCGAGCTTCCATTGGTGTACGTGCCGTTGCTCTCCGCACTTGTGCGACAGTCTCCATTTGCAGCTCTCCCCAAGGGCGACTTGGGCCCTGAGGAGCGTGAAGAGCCGTTCGTAAAGGCTTGCGAGGGCGAGGGGGGCTGTTTCGACGTGTCGTTATCGAAGCGCATTGTCCCGTCTTGTCGGCGCCTGCGCTTGGATCTATGACGAGAGGGCCCTCCTGAACTGTGCTGTTGCTCGGTGGTTTCAAGTTCTTCGTCGCTCTCAGATGCGCTGTGTCCACGCTTCTCTCTTGCAAGGTTTTGGGCGGAGCGGCGAGTGGCGTTTGTGGCGGTGGTGGGTGGCTGCTCAGGAGCCCTTGCGGAGGGTTCGGGGGTGGTGATGTGGGCTGAGGATGGTGGGGAAGGAGAAGCTGGGGAGTTCGGCGTGGCTGGGCGGTCGGAGGCGATTAGGGGAGGAGGACTTGGGGTCGTTTCGTCTGCCAGGACGAACGCTTGGACAGGTTACCCGCAGACGACGCGAGACGTGTTGGCGGTGCCGCTGTTGAGGTAGACGTGTTCGATTCACCGTCCAGGCAGTTGAGTTCTATGGCCCCAGTATGTGTGGGAGCTGAAGAGTCCTGGTCGCCGCGCTGGGTTCGTTTGCGGGGTTGCGTAGAAGCTCGGTGGTAAAGAGTCGTGGGCCGTGGGCTTGGGCGATGTCACGGGCGGAGTGATGGCGGCGGCGGCAGCAGACGTGCGGTGGCCGGCAGCTTCGGTGGCGTTCAGCTACCTGCACGGAGGTACGAGGCGGCAAATGATCGTGGCCCAAAGCTGTCGCCGTCCCTTGTCGTCGTCGTAGTCGTCGTGGGCCGTGGCAGAGGAGCTTGCGTTATAGCGATGATGCTAGCATCGAGCTTCCCCAACTTGGCAGGCACGAGCTGTGAACGGCCTGCCAGCGCACCAGGAATGAAAGTAACCGGTCGGAGGCGTGTCGTCAGGTCAGTATCTAGAACCTAGAAACTAGAGACTGGTCTAGGGAGGTCAAGCAGTATTAGGATCTTGGTGCATTGCATAAGAGTACCTACAGGCTCCCGCACTCGCTCGGGTGGAGCCGTCACGAGGGAGCAAATGCCAGGTTCTTAATCGCCGCCGATAAGCTAGCGCGCCAGCTAACCCCCCGCTGAGCCCATTCACCATCATTCTACTACCCCCCCACCAACTACACAGTATGGTCACCTGCAACGAAATCATGTCAGTCACATGTCCATGCCAATTATGCATCGACCTCGAGCGTTTGGATGGTGCCTTCTTCATCTTAAGTCGCTTCGTCACCGCTTCGCTTCGCCTCGCTGTTCAGCACGAGCGTCGAGATACCGACTGACGAGCATTTACTGCATGTTCGCGAGCAGCAAGACGTCAATCTTTTGATTCAATACCCTACTTGTCTGAACCATGACCGGCATGAGTAAACGTGAGCGATGACTGGGCCATGGAACAGTGGTTTGCATGTTTGATTTATCGGTGGTACCAGGCTTCAGTCGCCCAACCCCTTTGCACCTGATTCACATAACCTGGCAGCATGCGCGCACTCCAGAGTATAAACCTCTCCCACCATACTATTTGCACAGCTACTATACTTCACCCTTCTCTCCCACGCCCATTCTATAATCTTTGCCGCTCAGCGCCTTGTCGCTGGTATCCAGGCTATCACCTTCAGCGGCACAAGCAGCACTCGCCCACAAACACGGTGACGGGACTTCCTACAAAAAGGAAGTCACCTTGGGTCCTTTGGTCGGTACTGAAGGCGATAGGAACTTTGTCTCCCTTCATATGAGCTCGAGCCAACCGATTAGGCGAACGGAATCGAACGGCTTGTTCCTTCACTGGTACACCGAAACACTTTTGAGTGCACTTGGATTTTCTGGACGTCTTCAGAGCATGATGGTAAACAAGGTATGAGTATACACCTCCCCAGAAGACTGCAATAATCGTTGCGTAGCTTACGCTGAGCTACTATCTATGCTGAAGGCCTCCAGACCGTCTTGTCCACGTGTAAGCTGGGGCTGTTCCGTCCAGCTTTTTGCATTGCGGGAGCTTGTAAATGCAGTTTCGTCCCTCAAACGGTCTATCGGTAATACCGGTAACTCCGCACGGCCACCGTCCGGATTACGTTAATAGTCATCGTCGTATGCCTTTGCACTTTACTTCATTCACATCCAAGCCAAGGGCTCAGCATTTCAAGACTTGGATACTCACTACAGATATTAACTGCAATATTCACAAACAGCGTATACAGTAATTACACAATGTGTATGTCATCGCACTCAGTGCGGGCAAAATGACGACAGCACCTATACGCCTCACCCGAGCGGAATCGTAGCGCTCCGTATGACCCTAGCCTCGCATTATTGCAGGTCCCGACAAGAGGGGCAGCGACGACGATTTAACGTGTCCACTGATTGTCAAACTATTGCCGGGTAGGCTGTCGAACAGGTAGGTGATCCTCCATGCAAGATATGAGCTGCGATTGGAGCCTTTGACCACTGAAACACCAACACACCAACGCACATAAGCACAAAGCGATGGAAAGAGCGCGACGTGAAGTTCAAAAACACTTCTAACTTCAAGCTTTAAGCTGGCCCAGATTCCGCACGGCTCCTGCACCCCGCGTTGTTTCTCCGGATCTAAGGATCGCGCTTTAATTGGGTTATAGCGTCCCGGAGCAGGACTTCAAGTCCGGCATTGTCTCATTGGTAGACGTACGACTATCCCCAACCACACCCTCGAATGGGTCATGGGAAATCGCGTGTTCGAAAGCAAATAGCCTACTTCCAAGACATCGGCTATTGCACGCGGCTGTGTTAGCCAAAAGTCCATCTAGGCTCGAGACTGAAACTACGCCAATCTAAGGGTAACCTTCCAATAGACTGCGAGACTGACATTCCGCTTTGGCAGCTGGACGACTGAATGTTGACGCTACGCTGGTGCAACAGGACTGAGGAGACGTTGATGGCTAGAAGCCTTAGCATGGTCTGCTGTCCGTATATGTAACACAATGAACACCCATCTTCTCCATTCACAGGGCTACCAAGACTTGACTCCCGTTTCCTTACATACTTGCAGCTATCCTTAACAGCCTCGATATCGACTACGAACTCCGCCATGACTTCGCAAGACCATCACACCATCAACTCCGAGGGGACACACTTCGATACAGAGGAGAAGTTCCGATACGAGCTGGCCAAAACCGTAACTCTGACTCCAGAGCTCTACGAGAGGCTCTTCATCTCGCCCAAGACACCCGTTGCTGGGGACTTGCGTTCCCGATTCGGCAACCCCACACCCGTCGGCGTACTTGGCTTCTCAGTTGGTGTCATCCCGCTCGCCGTCTCCTTCAGTAAGTAGCCCATCACACTTGCACTCCATCAATCACACATCTGACTCCGCACAGTGGGATGGCAGGGCGCCGGCGGATCTTCAGTCGCCACCACCACCGTCAACATCTGGTTTGGCGGCATGCTCCTCATTATCGCCGGCATTGGCGAGTTCCTGCTCGGCAACACGTTCCCCATGATGGTTTTCCTCGCCTACGGCGCGCATTTCTTGTCCTTTGCGACGACTTTCATTCCGTATTACAACGCTGTTGGCTTCTTCAATCCCGACGGCTCTGGTATTGGCAGCCCAGGTGCTACTAACCAGACGGCGATGTTCGCTGCTAGCTATGGTAAGCAGAAAGTCGCAATCGTTGTTTCGGATGCCAGTACTGACTCTTCGTAGCGTTTTACCCTCTAGTCATGTGCATCCTCTCCTTCATCTTCCTGGTGGGATCGCTCCGCACGAACCTCGTCTTCGTCTTCATCTTCATCTTCGCAACCATTGGGTTTGGCCTCGGCGCGGGCGCTTTCTTCCACCTTTCACGGGGTAATATTGTCATTGGTACGCGGCTGGCGACTGGACTCGGGGCGTGCTTCTTTGCTGCGGGAGTACTGGGTTTCTATTTCTTGTTAGCACTTGTTGTTGCTATTATGGAGCTGCCCATTCCGGATATACCTGTGGGTGACATGAGCACTGTTATCAAGGCGCGGCCAAGGGGTGTGTTGAAGCAGGAGTAGGTGTATCGAGTGAGCAACAAGAAGGCTCGGCTACGGCCTGGAGCAAACTGTGAATCGAGGGAGGAGACGATATTCCAACACATAGCTTACAATTATAGGCTCAGTTATTCTGTGCATAAGTTAGCAATGAATGTACTTTAACAACAGTTACACTGCCATACTGTGAACCACTCTTCTAGAAAGCGAAAGGGGTTTCAAACACTAGCCCAGCAACCGAAAAGCTCTCCCACGTGGCTAACCGCCTCAGTTCCCATGCGGCAGACGTATCGGTGGTATTGTCATGGAACTCATCGATCCAACAGCAGGTCTTGCGCACTCGGCACCGTTAAGTCACTTTCCCTCAACGAATTCTGGCAGTAAACAGGAAATCTCGACCTGTGTGTCGTCAGCCCACCCGCGATTGCTGAGCGATTGTTCGCCAGAAAGACCACGGTTCGGCCAGAGCGTAATGATACTGAATGTTGGGAGAAGAATGGCCCATGTTGGACTAAGCAAGATGCGAATTGATTTCTTCGCAGACCAAATCAGAACATGCCTGTGCTGCGGTAGTGAACAGTTGAACGATACATATCTTGAACGGAGAGCGATACCTGTGTATCTAAGAGATGGTTATATCAGATTACCTGTGGCCTGTTCATGGAGGCTAAATCGTGCTGTGAATGTTAGGTTGGTAGTACATTGTTGCTAAATTCCACCAGCCTTTTCAATAAGCAATTTGAGCTCTATGCGATCAGTAGGCCCATGTATCATTCGACAACCAATAGGTGTTGCCATGAGAACCGCTTAAGATGGCAAAAGAGTATGAGGCTCACCATCGCGCTGCGAGTAATCCCACTCACTTTGCATCCTCACCAACGGCTGTCTTACGCTCAACGAAAGCTGGACAAGTCTACAGCCGTTCTGTGTAGAAGACAAAAAAGCGGGTGTATCTTGTGCAATACCAATGATGTCACCGCGGCTGCCTTGAGTGCAATTCGCTGGCGCTAATCGGAGTGCAAAAACAGCGTTTGGGCTGCACAACTCAGAGTTCAGCCTTGTTGATCGCGAACACCTCATTATGGTTTGTGACGGTAAAAATCCAAAGATGCTGTATACATATCAGTGAAATGAACGTCATTGTCGGAATCCTGAGACGTGAGCTGTGTTCTACGTGTGCTCTGCGAAATTGCACTCTCCTCCAGCTGAAAGCGGAGTTTGGGTGTACCATCCCGGTCTCCGATGCTAACCCAGATTCCAAAAACTACCCAAAGGCTATAAAAGGGTCAGAAGGGATCGCTGGGTTTTGAAGCGTTATAGATTTTGCTTTTATGTAATCTACAAAACTTTACTTCGAGCACTTCAAACACAACATCGACGAGATGACAGCGATTGCAAAAGAGATCGTACTCATTACTGGCGGTACGCCAACCTTTACTCCGTATACTATTTGATAGAATGCTGACTATCAACAGCGAACAGTGGCATTGGCTTCGAACTTGCCCGACAACTACTCGCCAAAGGGACCTATCACGTCCTCCTTGGGGCTCGCTCGACTCAGCGAGGCAATGAAGCACTCAAAGACCTCCAATCACGCAACCTGCCAGGAAGCATCGAGTTCCTCCATCTCGACCTCCAAGACGATGACGCGATCGCCAATGCTGCAACTTCCATTGCTCAAAACCACGGCAAGCTCGATATTCTAGTCAACAATGCAGCGGTCGCATCTTTCACGGAACTGGACCGTCAAGCATTCCGTGATGCATTCGACATCAACGCCACGGGCCCGTATCTTCTCACCAAAGCTCTTGTCAGTCTACTGCAGAAGTCAGAAAACCCTCGCATTGTCAATGTATCTTCTGGAGCAGGGTCAATAGGCAGGCGTCTTTTTGCGGAGTCGCCAATGTACAAGATCCAAGGCGAGCCATACCGGGCCAGCAAGGTAGCCATGAATATGTTGATGACATGTCAGCATGTCGAGTATGGTCTGAACTATGGAGACTCGAGCAAGAAAGGCATGAAGGTGTTTGCCTACGATCCAGGGTTCACGGTCAGTAATTTGAGCGCAGCAAACAAGAAGGAACATGGTGCACGATCGGCTGAGGAGACGGTAGTCAGCTTGATGGATGTGATCGAGGGAAAGAGGGATGCTGATGTTGGCAAATTTATTCATAACACAGGCGAGTACCCGTGGTAGTTGTCCAACTACTAAGATGAATGCATCTAAACTGCACTACTTCTCAAGTCTGGCCGCCCTCTTCTCGTCTCTCCACCATTCGCACTGCTTCCTCCTAATAGCATCGCCCTCCACCCTGGTATTACCAAACGATTCGAACCTCAGCTGAAGTCCCGGAACTCCCTCAGCATTGTTGTCAACATATTTGGGCCATTTCGGTAGACCGGTCCTGTTGCCTGCGTTGGGGTCACCATGAACAATGAAGTCGGAAAAGTATGTGTTCAGCTGCTTGCCAACTTCCGGGTATTGAACACCGCCAGTCCCCTTCCCCTCAGCCCATGTGTACTTGGTGTCAGCGGTATGGGGGACACCCTGCCAGTACGGGAAGGTGTTGTTGACAGTCCAGTGCATCTTGTACACAGGCACACCAGCAGTCGACATACGCACTGCAGTCTCCTGGCCAGCACAAGCGTACATGTAGTCGGTAAGGGCGGCAGAGATGCGATCGTACTGAGTCGAATTAGGGCTGTGGGCGTACGGAGAGAAGTCGCCGTTGGTGTCGTTCGTCGGGTCGGGATACAATGACTCTAAGTCGGAAATATCCTCCACAGAGAGGCCGGGGATAAGATTCTTGAGGAAGTCCAGGAATCCCTCGTTGGTCTCAATATCGCCTGGACTGTAGTACTTGGCTTCGTCACGAACGTTGGTTGTGATAGTAGGGACGCGGTAGAATTGCTCGTTAATACCGGCTGTGGAGCCTGCTTCTTCGAGAAGAGGACCGCCACGAGTGGGCTGGAAGGGCCATGTGATGTTGTACTCAGAATTAGCATAGAGCAAATTGCTTGCTTTCTGAATCAAAGTAATGTTTGCCGCGCGCAAACACCCAATAACCTCACTGTCCGTTCCGTTGGCAACGCCGCCACATCCCGTGAGCTCGAGATATTGGGAAAATTGCTTTTGGTAAAGCGGGTATGATGCGTTTGGAAATGCGCGTGCAGTGACACTGCCAGACTGCAGGATAGCCTTGGAGAACAATGGAGATGCGCCTTCAGTCTTGTTGTAGTTGTGGAAAAGGTGAATGCCAACGGAGTGAGAACCAGCGGAGCGACCGCCGATTGTAACGCGGTCAGGGTCACCACCGAAAGCTGAGATATGCTCTTGCACAAACTCAAAAGCGCGTTGCTGGTCTAACAATCCAAGATTCAGAAGGCCGAGGCGATCGAATACGGGAGATGGAAGGAACCCAAGAGAGTTGAGCTATGGCTAATCAGTACCGCGTTACACCGGGCTGTTTGCAGCGACTTACTCTGTAGTTGAAGTTCACAACTATCAAAGGCTCCTCTGAGTTCGCTACAAAAGCCGGACCGTCAAAACTCCTTGCCGAGCCAGCCACAAAACTACCGCCGTGGATCCAGATGAAAACTGGTAGCTTTGCAGTCGAGGAGACATTCTGAGGTCGGAACACGTTCAAGTTTAGACATGCCTCGTTCTGGGGGTACGGTACCAGTGATGCGTCCTGAGTACACGAATAGCCATACTGAGTTGCATTCTTCGTCCCAGAGAAAGGTGCTGGAGGACCGACTGGAGCGAAACGGAGCTCGCCCACTGGTTGTGATGCGTAGTCAATGCCAAACCAGGCGTCGACTGTAGCTGGCAAAGCCCTTTTGGTCAGATACTGACTAACAGTAGTGCCATCGAAGCTACCGTATCCGGGCAAGGTGATGGTAGAAGCGCTTCCTGCAGTGGTGAAGACCGCAAGGGCTGTAAGGTAGCGTTGCGCAACACTAGTGAGACCCATGATGTCGAGCTGGAAAATGGAGAACTGCAGGCTACCAAAGCATCGGAGCGCAAGCATACTGGTCTGGGATATATACACAAGCTTAAGGTCTTGGTACGGTAAGAATTGGGGGTTGTTTCTGCGCGACGAGTCAGGTACAGCCGGTTATCGCTCCCCACTCTCGTCATTGCGGAGCATAACGTCGCTATGCTGGGGGAAGGACCCGTCGGAAGTAACATCGGAAGCGATAGCAAGGTCAACGCAAGGATAACGGAGCATTTTAGTCGTGATATTTCGCGAAATTACGCGGGAAAAGATAGCCGCACCAGCGCGTCGCAATGCAGGTACGCGAGCTCACAAATCATCTCGAATGCACCGATCATCGGCAGGATCAATCGTAACATGACGGCATTCGCCAGAGTATCGTATTCAATTCACTCCAGCGACGTGGGAGATTCGCCCATGGAACGTTGTAATGAATTTCATCACGGAGATAGATGGCGGTTTTGTGGGGCGGCAGCTCGGCCGCTCGATTCATGCCAAGCTCTCAACTGCAGACTTGCTGGCCTAACGACTCGCGGACTAGCTCGCGCACGCTAGCGATAATCAACTAGGCTGAAAACATACCCCATATCACTTCGGCTAAACAATAATGGCCGATATTAAAGTTGACAAGTCCGTCAACTCTGCTCCGATACTGGATCGAGATACGCACAACGGATACATTGGCACTCTCCCGTGCTACATGCTGGGACCTAATCGCCGCTGTTTGTCTGCCAGCCCACCTTCTGCACACTGTAGCCACTTGTCATTTGTTCCCGTATTCAGATTTCAATAGATACACACCGGACGCTCTCACCTGCCTCTGGCTGAGCTTCGCAGACATCTTGGCTACCTGTGGCTCGCCCTCTTGTGTTGCAGAAGGAGCTGGTCACAACACAACGACGTTCGATCAAACCAGAGGAGGTATTCAGTGCCACTCTGGACATCACCTGTGACCTAAAAAAGCATCATACGACTTCAGCTACCTCTACAGAAGCTGTACATCACTAACAAACAAAGCAATCTAGTTGGATTTCTCTGCAAATTCGAAAGACGTCCTACCGTCTCTTTTACCACGCGCAGAACCTCCCTGTCTGTATGAATAACTGGTACCCGCATATTAATTAGCACCCAGACACTGATATTGTACTGCTTGCCTGCCTCTTTGACTAGCGCTGAGATGGCGAAATCGAAGCACCAGACAGCCGACAGGCGTGGGATAGCAGCATAATGCGTTCAGCTCACCGAGTAGTTCCAACTCTAGCCGGGGCATCGAAACCCACGTTCAACAGCCGACGGCTGCACGAATCGGGGATTCAACATGGCCTGCCTGAATAACTAAATGCTCAAGTGGGTTGCACCGTTGCCAGTCACATGAAGCGCAGCAACACAGAAGCGAGTGCGACATCCTCAGCCGCAGCCTCAGCTCCCCGCAGCGCCGGCCCTCAAATGTGCCCCCAGCGCGAAGGTAGTTTTTGTTCATCTTTACTACTTTCGTCGCCCCACCGTTGCGGCCTTCTTTAACGTCACCAAGGTTGGCACCGAGGAGATCCATTCGAATTGGACAGGTGTTACGAACCATGGACGAAGCAAGCTCTTTGCAGCTACCCGACTTGTGTCTCGACCACTGGTTACTTCAACATGTGTTCCAATCAACACTTACACCTATACCATAATCCGCTTGTCTGGAAATACATCACAGTCAACAGCAGATGTCAACCGTCTCCAATTAAGTTCTCTGCAGTGAGTCAACAAGCATCATTGCCAATACACTTGCAGTGGGCTGTTGCGGCTGGGTACTGGGCATTCAATTGGCGTCAAGGGTGACCTTTTGATTAGAGCCCAGTACCCTTTCCCACTCCAGTTCAGGAACGAGATCAGAAAGAATATGATTGCTCGAGACCTTTCTTACGCACTCGTCCTACACATGTGGGACAATGGAAGCGAGAGACACTTCACACTTGAGACTGCTACGCAGCGGTCTACTACGACGTAAGTGTCAACTCCTATCGCACCGCAATCTCTTGGGCTTGTTGGCGGAGGTCATCGCTCGACTTCTTCACGGTTGAACTCTGATGGTATCTCTTGCAATGCACATTTGTCCCGTATCGTCCATGACCATCCTCCTTCTGACCTCGCTACTTCCGGTTTGTCCACGGTAAGTGCCGATACCTACACTGATGTTGGCCACAAGGTGCGAACCAAGGACTTGCCACACAAAAGAGCACCTCATCGTCGCATTGACCCACTTCCAAAATCAGCCGAGACAAAAAACTGGCACGCAATCGTCTACTGCACCTAGAGCCGCCGACGAGCCACTTAGCGTTCACGTTCCTACACCAACACTGGCTGCAACCAACGACGCAGAGCCAGACGTTTTTCAGTATTAATTTGTGTATCTCTTAGATACCTCCTAAAAACTCTATTCAGCCTTAAGGTTGTAGCTTATAAGCTGTGTATACCGCGTGGACAAGAAGGGTTGTGTAGTACACCAACGTGGCTCGTTGGCGGCTCACAGGCGGAGTATACGCAGTGTCAAAGGATACGACAAGGCTGCCTCTTGCAGGTTCAATCAACCTGACTGGTGGCTCGTCTATTTCATAAACGGATCGAGCGTCTCTACATCCACTCCGTGGGCTGCTGGTCAATGCAGACCCTGAATCGAGGTTGACAAATGCAACCCTATCCGAAGAACGAAGGGTTGGAGTGCCGGGCCATCCTCTTTACACATTGTCAAAGGACTTGACAATGCTGCATCATACAGATCCGATCGACTTGAATGATGGTGCGTCTTCATTGCAGGTCGATTGAGCGCCTCCGCGTCCACCCCACAGGCGTCTGGTCCACACAGATTCGGGGGTCAAGGTTGGCAACTGCAACAATACCAGGGTCTCTCGAGGACTCCGATATTTCTAGTCTGCATGTGGCTACGCGATCCGTGCCGAGCAGGATGGCTCGCGAAAAGAAAAGGGCAACGCTAGATCAACAGGAGCTTCCGGACATGTTTGGTCAGATGTCACGAAAGGCGCCCAGAAGGTCAAGCGTGAAGAGGAAGTCTTCCGTTGTGGAAGACACGGATAACGACGACGCCAATTCTGCAGACGAGTTTGTTCACTCTTCCAACAAGAGAAGCCACAACTCGGATGGCAAGGATTCTGGACCAGCAAGATCGACATCGGGACGTCCTCGAAAGCGCAGTGCACACAAGCCAGCGCCAGTCACTGGTCCAGCGCCTCGTCGCGTCGTCGATGCCACACAGGGACGTCTGGCGGATATCGCCAACGTCCCTTCGGCTCGAGCTTCGGTGGATCAGTCGACCACTCTCGAGGACATAATCGCTCGATTGTGCGGGGATATGCAGTACGCAAAACGTGCAGCCTTCCTGCTCACTCATATCAACAGTCTCTTACACCGGCGAAACGAGTCATGGATTACCTTCACCATATGCAACGGAGAAATCAAATGTCACATTCCCAGTCGAACTATAGTGGTTGCTGGCATCGTACGACTTTTGGTCGGTCTCAAGCACTCTTACGATACTGGAAAAGCTGGTCTTTAGAAGTCGGAATTGAAATAAATTAAGGACCTATGCGTTGACCGGGATTAGAGTTTAGCATCTGGACGAATCGTCAGTGTCGAAAACCGCAATCATTCATGGATTCACAAGTATGGTGTCACGGCAATCCTAGACTTCATTTCGGCTCGTCTTTCTAAACCAGGCAACAAAAAGCAATTATAGACTGCGCATGAGGTGCTTTTGAGCATCGCCTGTTCTACAAGGGTTCAATCATTCGTCTTCGGCAGATGGTGGATTTGTACAGGTACATGGACGGGCTGTTGAACCCGGCTACCGATATAAACTTTCAATGCGTGCACAGTTTTGCTACTCGTTTCAAGGTGTAAAACCGCGGTTCGAGCGAGATGACTCATCAACTCTGTAAAAAGAACGTTTGTACGTGAGCCTACTCGAAATGACCCGAAATTGCGCAAGGTGCTGCATAAGACCTAGGTCCTCAGACGCGACGTTATCGAGTTCGCCGGTGCTTAGTCTTGAGAGGCTACGACATTACAAGATTGGCAGCCGAAGCACATATTGTTGTACGGTCGAGACCACAGCCACCAGACTAGTTTAGCAATGAGCTGAGATCTAGGAAAGACTGTACCAATCAGCTGACGCTACAATCTCATCTCAGCCAAGCACTAACACAGGGGCGTCCTGACTAATATTGCATGCGGTGAGTAACAACGTGCTGATGTACGAAGCTTAGGAGATATATAATCGACTCGATGCGCATGCTATCCTGGATGAAATACCTTGGTAGACAACTTTCGTCACGTGAGCAGTGTCTGTATATGCGAACATTTGCAAATGGTCCTTTCCTGATCCGTATCGAGCTTTCTGTACCTCTGAAGTATAACCATGGAGTTCTTTGATTTGGTAATCGTGGGTGCAGGTAAGCTCGTTCTCGTTCCACGAGTCCAACCATCAGTGACAATTAATTACAGGCATCCATGGCCTGATTACCTTGAAGACTTATCGCGAAACCCATCCAAATAGGTCAATATTGGTCATAGATAAAGAACGATCGTTAGGTGGGGTCTGGGCCGAGGACAGGTTATACCCAGGCCTGCACACAAACAATCACTTTCGAACGTATGTTACCTACATCCAGAGGTCTCTGTGGAGCTAATCAATCACAGTTTTGAGGTAAGCTCACATCTATAACTATCTAGCTGGATTCTCAGATTCAAATCTAGTTCAGTGACTGTCCCATGAAGACCGATGGCTTCAATCTGGCTGATGATCATATACCTGGAGAGCATGTCAACGAGTACCTTTGCGACTTTGCAAAAAGGTTTGACCTTCTGAAATTCGTCCGCTTCAATACCAGCGTTCAGAAAGCCGTTGATAATGGGCTCGCAGGATGGATACTGACAGTAGCCGGGTCATCCAATCATGAGGGGACAAAGATGGCTATCAAAACAACCAAGCTCATCGTAGCTACTGGACTAACCTCAGAGCCTTTCATGCCCACGCTTCGAGGAAGAGGTTCATTTGACGCCCCGATTTATCATACCAGCGAGTTTGCTAGAGCTGAAGATGGACTTGGTAGCTTCAAAAAGGTTGTGTTGCTGAGTGGTGCAAAGTTCTCATGGGACATTGCGTGTGCATATGCTTCAGCAGGCGTGGCAGTTGAATGGGTCATCCGTGAATCTGGACATGGACCATGCTGGATGACCCCCCCTAGGCTTACGCCTTTCAAGATTATCCCCGAACTGCTGCTTCAGACCAGGCTCATCACATGGCTTAGTCCCTGCATCTGGGACGATGGCTTCTCCTGCATCCGGAATTTTTTCCAGCAACATTGGCTTGGTCGCAAGATCGCGGACAAATTCTTTGCGAAGATGCAGCACAGCATTGAGGAAAGCAACAAGTATCACGAGAACCCAGAGACAGCCAAACTGCACCCATGGGACGATGTGTTCTTTATTGGTACGAACCGAGGCTTGCTGAACTACGGTGTCGACTTCTTCGAGTTTGTACGGAACGGCACGATCCGAGTTCATATCGCGGACATCACGGAACTCACGCAGAGAACTGTGCACCTGTCCAATGGCGATGCCCTCGAAGCAGATGTTCTCATATGTGGCACAGGGTGGAAAGATACTCCACAGATCGACTTTGTGACGGAGAGGGAACTTGGTCTTCCAGGTCACTTGCCACTGTCTGCGCAGCCATACATTGCAGCAGCTGAGTCTACAATTCTCGAAACTTGCCCAAAACTCAAGAACCAGCCACCATCTCGAAGAATTAAGCCAATGGCCGATGATGCCGTGGATGCGGTCCAGGAACCTTATCGTCTGTACCGGTTCATGGTGCCTCCAGCATTCATCGACAGTCGTACACTCGCTTTTGCGGGCGCTTATCGTAGTCCAGCGACGACTTTCATAGCTCAAACGCAAGCACTCTGGATCACAGCGTTCTTCGACAATCAAATACCACAACTCGAAGCAGGTTGCAAGCTCAATTCTGACAGCGTAATGTATGAGACAGTCTTGCATACTCAATTCGGAAAGTGGCGCTACAGCAAAGGCTTCGGCGCTCGATTCCCAGAGCTGTGGTTTGACTGTTTGCCCTACGTAGATCTGCTTTTAAAAGATGTCGGGGTACCAAACCAAAGGAAGAAGAGCTGGTGGGCTGAACGGTTCACACCATATATGCCAGCGGACTACATCGGCATTGTCGATGATTACATGGCTCTCAATGCGAGACGGTCGGTTCTAAGCCACAGAAATTAAGGCTATCGATTAGATGATTTGACGCCAGGATTTATACCGAATTTATTCTTGGCCTAGTACTTGCGCTACATGAGATGGATGACTTGTGAACTCTTACGAAGGTCTAAGTACATACACGATCAGACGATGCTGAAGGCTTTTTCAACGATTCCTATGATTTTGGACATACTGTGTGCTTTTCGGCGATCATTTCTCAGCACATTCTTTCCTCTTCGCATACCATGAAAGACTGCGTCGTCGGTGAACCAGTGTGTAGATAAACTTTGAGGCATTAGTTGGTCCTCTCCCCTCAAATGCTTGAGCAATCTATACACATGAGTCCAAAACCGGTCGCTCTTCATGATTGACCTTGGCAAAGCGGGCTCTGGGTGTCAGGATACAAATCATCCAGGCGACTCCGAGTGGCCTCACCGATCACAGCTGTCAAATCATTTAGCGAGATCCTACAATGTTCGCTCTTTAGGCTGAAACTCCATGGTCTTTCTGGTGGCCAATATCATCACAATCTGTAGTTGGCAATCTTACAGGCTTCGCAAATCCGCCGTGTGGGCCAAGGCTGGCATGTAATTCTTTGAGATTAATCGGTTGCAACCATACGACATAGCTAACGCCTATATATCTCGACGACTCTGAACTGAGACGCTCAGAGCAAGGAATCAGTACCGCACACTGAGATCTTCCAGAAAGCATTTCCTTGTCTCTGCGTATCTCCGAGCCACTACTCGTGGTATGTCGACAATACTGTAAGGCCACCTTCTTCACGGTTGGTTAGGAAAGAAAGACCCTTCCCAGAAATCGTAACTCAATCAAGAAAAATCAAAGCATGTGTATCAAGTGGAATATTGCACATTGGTGACCCCGCAAACCGATATTAAGCGGGGTGGATTTTGTGTGCTTGGCTCGTATCGCTGAACGAAAACACCTCACGCGCACATAGCATGGATGCAAGAGATTAAACAAACCAAGCCCTGTGTCAAAGGGGCTTAAGCATCGAAGCGTCGCATCCGATTCGCCAACCCCGCACTCTCAAAGCACCAGACACCTTAGACTGTAAGATCATGCATTATTGACTCCACCATGCACGTATAGGCGCTCGTTTCAGGTCGATAGAAAATCATCCAGAGTGTAAAGGGACTCATTCAAACCTCTCAATGGTTCAAGGTGTTTCACGGAAAGCATGCGCCGAGTATATGCTCCCCAAGGCGGATGCCACTCTGGCTACCATCACTCCCGAGCATCCGTATCTATTGAAAAGCACCTATGGACTGGGGCTTGGCAGTATAATCCCAATATACCAGATGTTTATCTTTCTATATAGGTGTGTGACGGTTTTGCGTCAAAAAGTATAAAGAAGGCACATCTTTCCCGTGCAATGTCTCAATCATCCAATATCTTCTTTACCATTCCCTGGTACTATCAAGATGCCATCGCTTCTCGCTATGAAAGTCATCGCCGCGTTCTTTGCTTCGGGAACCTCTGCCTGGGTCATTGGAACGCAGCAGACCGAGACCCACCCCAAGCTGACCTGGCAGCGCTGCACTGGCAAAGGCGGCGCTAGCTGCTCAAATGTGAATGGCGAGATAACTATCGACGCCAACTGGCGCTGGTGCGATTCCACATACCCTTTGTTCCTACACCTGCTCATATTTGTAGGCTCCACGACAAATCTGCTAACAGCTACACCAACTGCTACGATGGCAACTCGTGGAACAAGTCCCTGTGTCCTACTAATTCAGCATGCACCACGAACTGCGCCATTGAGGGCTCTGACTACAGCGGCACCTATGGAATCACGACGTCCGGCAACGCACTCAACCTCAAATTCATCACCAAGGGACAGTACTCCACGAACATAGGTAGCCGTACATACTTAATGCGCGATACCAATACATACGAAATGTTCAAGCTGATCGGCAACGAGTTCACTTTCGACGTCGACCTCTCTCAACTCCCTTGCGGTCTGAACGGAGCGCTTTACTTCGTATCAATGCCTGAAAAGGGCCAGGGCACGCCTGGTGCAAAGTATGGAACTGGTGAGTTACACGACCTTGTGCTTTAATGACTTTACTGACCTGTGATGTTCCCAAGGTTACTGCGACGCCCAATGCGCCCGCGACCTCAAGTACATCAATGGACAGTAAGCCGGCGTCCACGATCTACAAAAGAAGAAAATATACTAAATTCAACCAGAGCTAATGCGGAAGGCTGGCAACCATCTGACAACGACAAAAATGCCGGCGTCGGCAAGAAGGGCGCATGCTGGTGAGTGAAAGATGAGACAGCAACGACTCCCAAGCTAATGCCAATCAGCGCTGAGATGGATGTCTGGGAGGCAAACTCCATCTCTACAGCTTTGACCCCTCACTCCTGCCAACCTGAAGGTTACAGTGTTTGTGAGGAGTCAAGCTGCGGAGGCACCTACTCTCTCGATCGCTATGCTGGCTCTTGCGACGCGAACGGCTGTGACTTTAACCCGTACCGCGTTGGCGTCAAGGACTTTTACGGCAAAGGCAAGACTGTCGATACTTCGAAGAAGATGACCGTAGTCACTCAGTTCGTCGGTTCCGGCAGCACGCTCTCAGAATTGAAGCGGTTCTACGTGCAAGGTGGCAAGGTTATTGCTCAGCCGCAGCCTACTATCCCAGGAATGACGGGCAACAGCATTACTCAAAAGTGGTGCGACACCCAGCAGAAGGTGTTCAACGAGGAAATCTACCCATTCAACAAGTTCGGTGGTATGGCATCTATGGGCAAGGTATGTTCCTCGTTGTTTAGCCTACTCATGATGCTCACACTCAAGCAGGCTATGGCTGGAGGCATGACCCTTGTCATGTCACTCTGGGATGACCACTATGCCAACATGCTCTGGTAAGTAGAGGTTCTACCGTGTGACGAATGCCTTGAAGCTAATAGAACAAAACAGGCTGGATTCGAGCTATCCAACTGACAAGGATGTCAGCCAGCCCGGTATTGCTCGTGGCGAGTGTGCTACTTCATCTGGCAAGCCTTCTGATGTTGAGTCTCAATCCCCAAACGCTCAGGTTGCTTTCTCAAACATCAAATTTGGTCCTATTGGCTCGACCTTCGCCCAGCCTGCAGGCACTTAGGCGCAGCTTGGCTTTGGCACAATCGAAATGTGAACATCGGTTCCGTGCAGTTCATGGCTACCGCCGGCAACGACAATGGTGGAATAATGCTTTCGTATGTAGCTGACCATGTGTCGGCGTCCGTTCACTTGGAGACAACAGAGAAGAAGTTAGGGGGACATAAAGTCACTCGCTCTCATACATGTGCTCAATTACCCGATATACCAAGCCTCTGTCATTACTTCCGTGCATGCACTTACATGAAACAAGATGCTGATTGTGGCGAACAAAGTTGTTCGGCCGTCTCACGTTGGTTGAATTGGCGTTTTGATTGGTTCGCATGACGTCGGAGTGCGGCTCCTTTGAGCAGGAGCAAACCTCGGTCGGTGTCGATTAGGATGCAACAACACCAACAACACTTTAGCTTCAAAATATGACGCCTCTCTCGTCCATGGATAATAATACATGTGCAGATCAAGGGCCGCTGATGGGTCCAGCTCTGGTCGCCGTGCGGAAACGCGCAGCATGTCCGGCTTCATAAGAGCGAAGCCTTCGCGCTCTACATGACTATACCCTGCTCTGTTAACTTCGCAGGGCTCTAACGATGAAGACATTCACAAGAAGCCTTACGTGGGCGGCAGCCTTACTCCCTGTTGCATTGGCGCAGAATGCAACCATCACTCTCGTCCCAGCCGCCACCGGCTTCGACTCTGACAATGCAGCGCTGATCTACGCGTCTTCGCCAATCCTACTCGCAAACGACGGCAGCGCAGCAGACGGCGGCTTTCGTACCTTTGCAGCATCGAATGCGACAAACTCAACTTCGTTTGCTGAGCGCTCGCACGAAAGGTCTGGACGCACCAAAATCGCGGTTCCGATCTACGGCGTCGGCGGTCGAGATGTCATCTTCAACATCCCTTCGCCCAACTCCATCATCAGAGCCTACGACGTGGCAAGTGGAAGTGAGATTGAGGGTTCGCGGAAGTACCAACTTGGTGACTGGAGTGTAGCCCGAACTTGGCGTAGTCAGACAAGCGGTGAGAACTACGTGTTCTTGTTTGGCAAGAAGATGGTAGTTCAGTTCTTGGTCAGGGCGGAGGGTGATGATGTGCAGATTTTTGAGGTAAGATGCAATGTTGCTAAAAGTGATTGCAAGCTGATATCTAAGCAGGTGCAAACCTTCGCAATTCCTATCGAAGGCGAGACAGCCACTGTCCTTCCCAGTGGACAAGTGTTCTTCTCTGGCGGCGAGGGCGAGACTCTGTACTCTTTCCAAGCTTCAGAGAGTATTACAGCACCCGAGATTCGGACTGTAGGGGATGACCTCAAGATCGAAGGTCTCGGCACATACCACAGTAACTCGACCGACTACGTTCTGGTAGCGCACGGTGATGTCTTTGATGTCTACGATGCTGGTTTTAGCCCTAAAGGTTCGGTCAGCTTGGAGGGTATCTCAGATCTTTCCATCGGAGGTGACATCTCAGTCCTCCAGTCTGCGTCAACCAACTTCCCCTCTGGCGCCATCGCTTTTGCTTTCGAGGGAGAAGATGACACTGGCATCGCTATTGGATCTTTGGATGCTGCTCTCACATCGCTTGGTATTCAGCCAAACACCAACTTCGACCCTCACGCCAAGCCTTGCGGATACTGCACAAGACCCATTTCTGAAGCATGCTCAAACAGCGGCTTTTCCCAGGGTAACAGCACTTGTGGCTGCTTTGCTGGCTTTGCCGGTGCGGACTGTTCGCAGACCACATGCCAGAACGACTGTTCTGGGCACGGCAACTGTGATGGTCCGAACGTGTGCAAGTGTGAGGCTGGCTGGGCGGGTCCCGATTGCTCGTTTATAGCTGTCAAGGCCAAGTATGAGACTGAGGCCAATGGCGGTGATGGCGACGACCCAGCCGTGTGGATCCATCATACGCAACCAGATCAGAGCCGGATCATCACAACCACCAAGTCGCAGGGCGGCGAAGGATTTGGTGTATTTGACCTTGGAGGAAAACTGCTGCAACATTCGACTGCGCAGGAGCCTAACAATGTTGACATCATCTATGGTCTTCCCGTCGGCAACAGTACCATCGACCTTGCATATGCTGCCTGCCGTGGTGATAACACCCTTTGGTAGGTCTAATTCAACTTGCGCGAAGTGATCTTGCATACTGACCTTCACAGCCTGGTGAAAGTGACCAGCGATGGCTCACTCAAGAACATTACTGGCGGCACACAGACTCTCCCGGAGGACTACGAGCCATACGGATCCTGCACGTACCGCTCTTCGAAAACCCAAAAGCAGTATTTGTTTGTGAACAACAAACAGGCTGAATACCTTCAATACGAACTCTCCGCAACCGCCAACGGCACTCTCCAAACCTCCCTTGTCCGCAACTTCACCGGTGGTTCTGGAGGACAAGTCGAGGGCTGCGTTGCCGACGAAGCAGCAGGCTACATCTTCCTCGGCGAAGAACCATCCGGCATCTGGCGCTACAACGCCGAGCCCGACGCGTCCAACGAGGGCTTCCAGTTCGCCAAAGTAGGCGACAACGGCCTGCACGCCGACGTCGAAGGCCTGACACTCATACCCGCCAAGAACGGCACGGGAGGCTACATCATGGTGTCCAGCCAAGGCATCAGCGCCTATCTCGTATACGAACGCGCGCCACCGCACAACTACGTATCGACCTTCACCATTGTAGACAACGAAGAAAGGGGCATCGATCACGTCACAAACACAGACGGGCTTACGGCTGTAGGCAACAGGCTGAACGCCGACTTCCCCTACGGCCTGGTCGTCACGCACGACGACGCGAATGAGCTCGCAGAAGGCGGCACGAGCGCCGAGGCGAGCTTCAAATTGACTAGCTTGGTTGACGTACTGGGGGAGGAAAGGGCAAAGGCGCTGGGGTATTAGACATCAGACGTTGAAGTAGAGAACACGAAATGAACATCATTTAGCATTGCAAGTATCTGACCCAGCATCTCGTATATCTACACGGTCTATTGATATGTCCTGTTACTTGGAACACCTAGCATTTCATGCACCAGAAATGCCCACAAGCTACACATCGCGCCGGATGCTCGACCATCACGTTCGTGACGCCGCAACAACACTGCCACACCGTGCCGCTGCTATCTGCCATATCTATTCTACTTACGCTGTGCGTGTTGACTGGTATATCTGCTGACGTATTGGTTGAGAGAGAAGATGGGAGCGATAGAAACTGCATTTCAGTTGTCTGGGTTGTGAGAGGTTAAAGTTGGGTCTGGTGTTGAATTGGGCGGAGGAGGATGTTCTGTTAGGTTATGTTATACCATGGGGTAGTGAGATGGGGGTATATAGTTGCGCGGGTGACATTATGCGTCTACGGTGTTGGGGCGCGATGTGTGGGTGGGTGCAGGGCGCTGTGAAGGAGCGGGTTGTGGGAGGTGAAATGTGGCTTCGTGACTGAGTAGTGTCTTGGGGACAGTTTTTCTTTGGTTTTATTTTTGCGGTGTGACAGTGCTGGCATTGGCAGAGTGTCAACCTGAGCGGGCTTGGATTTCGCTCTTTTCACAGCAAAGTCTTTCTTGCGGTAAGTTTTCTTGAAGGAGACTAACCTCATTGCACAGCTTGGTGTCCACTGTTAATCGTGGTTCCAATATTGTATTTCGCTTTAGGGTATCTCAATCACCGTTTTGTCGTATCATCTTCCAAGCTCAAGCTCTCGACCTGCCGCGCGCCATCGACATCCACCTCTCCCAACCCCACTAGGCCGACCAGCGCCTCATCGTCAATGACGTCTCGCATCGCCGGCTTGGAGTCAGGCTGCTGTCCATGCGCAGCGGCTAGCCTGAGCTCGGCGATCTTCGCGTCGTCGTATTTTGTGAACACTCTCTGGTTCTTCTTCTCGGGCTTGGCGTGTTCCTCGGCTTTGAACTGGTAGCCTCTGACTCTGGGGCCCTGTCCTGTCTTCTCTGGCAGCGCAGACTCGTAGTATCGCTCGAAGGCGGTTACGTCTGCGTCAAATGTGTCTGCGTCGATGGACTTGCGCACGCCGGCGAAGAAAGATGAGAGGACGGCGTGGTTGTGAACTTGAATCAACACCCATCCCAACATTTCCTTCGCAGCGAGCAGGTGCTGGATGTATGCTCTGTGGTGTTTTGTGCAGGCGTAACACTCGCACCCCTCGCTTAGTGGCGTGACCGAGGTAGCATGTGTGTCAGACCACATATCTAGTCCTAGGTCTTGCCGGGAGCTGGAGGTGGCGTCTTTTGGCGGTGCAGGGAAGGTGAAGTTCAGCGCAATACCGGCATCCGTTGCATCTGCCACGAAGGGAACAGTGAAGACGTCCATACCCAACCCTACCTGGCGCAAGACCTCCTGTGGGCTGGCGGGTGCATGGAAGGAGAGGCGCGGCAGTTGTTGCAGTTCTTCAGGCAGATCATCGAGTAGGTAGGCGTCGTAGATGGCGACGCCAGAAATCTTATCGGCCATGTCGTCCACTAAATGTTCGAGGTACCAGCTCTGCAAGTCGCGGTCAATGGGCAGGATGGGCGCGAAGATGCCCCAGCTGGGCTCTTCTTCGTCCAGTGTAGCTTTTTTGGCGATGATATCCCGTACCCACGTCTCTGTGCGATCGCTCATCTTGTCCTTCCGCTTTATCCCCACGGCCTCCTGGCCGAAGGGAATGTCCGCCAAGCCAACGACAATGTCCGGCTGCAGCTTCCGTGCGGCAGCGGCATAGTATTCAGAGCTGAGAGCCTTGAAGCCGACCGAGGTCAAGACGCCCAGCTCTTTGTTGGTGCTGTGTATGGGCGACGGGATGGGCGGGTTGCGGCGCGGGCCGAGGACAAGAAGGGTCTCCTGGGGGAGGGCGATGAACTTGCGCAGCGGCTCGGAGACGTCGTACTGGAAGACAGGCGGTGTCTTCTGGGGTAACTTTTCAATGACTACAAGGGTCAGCGAAGCGCTACGTCATTCGCGTGGGCGTGTTTACAGTCTTCCAGCGCGACGTAGACGCCGTCCAGGCCAAGACTTTTTGAGAAGTTGTCTTGCGATATATGAGGAATGATGCCACGTGATGTATTCCCAATGAATCCTGGCGTCAGTATGCTCCTGCGTTTGGGCAGCGACAGGCGGCCGAGGCGTGGTGCGAGGGTGCCTGTTGTTTTGAGCAGCGTGAAGTCAAGCATTTCTGGCGGCAATTGGCCCAGCTTGGGTGGTGGAGCTGGCCCGGGCAGTAAAGAAGAGAGCAGCTCCATAGCACGTCCCTGTGTAAGAGGGGGCTCTAACAATCTTCGTCGGAGTGTCGTGTGCAACTTTTTGGTTTCGCGGGGTCCAATTCACTTTCACGACGCGCTAAAATCAGGGTCCAGAGGCGCGTCATTCTGCATTCCCCTTTCACAACCTCTGGTCAATTTCGACATTATGTATATAGAGATAGAAACCAGACGAAATCGTAATAGCACACACGTCGCAAGGTGTGTAACATCAGTAAGCACCGTCAGAGCAGTCCATGCGCTTCTGCCTGGTGCTGCTGACTCGCTAGACGTTCTACAATTCTGTCCTTTGTTATTGCTTCTTTCGCTCGTTGACCGCACCGTCTCACCATGCCAACTCCGCAATGGCTCCAACACCCCCTCACCGTGTTCGCTCTTCCTCTCATCGTTCTCTTATGTGCTCCACACATTTACAAGCTCCTTCCTGCTGGCGCAGATCCGTCATTTGACGAGGCCAGATTACAGACCATTGCAAACTTGATGGACGACATATACACAACCCTTGCCAATTCAACTTTCATCCCGCATAACGCCATACAGCGAGGCCCTCATCAAATCAATACAACGGCCCTGACATGCAAACCTAGCGCCGCGGTGCTTCGCCTTGCAAACATCCTGCCTTATGTCGACGCCTCCCTGGTACAGGAACCTGACTGGATCTACGGAGGGCATTTCATGGACTACAGGAACCCGGATCACCTCGCAGAGCTCTGCGATCCCTTGCGCGGGGAAAGCATTGGATGGACTGACTATCTTTCTTCGTCTGATCTTGCGCTTACTAACTGGGGTACTGGAGGCTGGAACAACGACCGCACATGGGTAATGCTATATAACGCAGAAATGGATGCCATCAGGATCTTCGATGCAGAGCTATGGATCGGGGGGAATCAGGCCCAGGATGAGTTCGGGGAGGCAATGAATGATTGGTGGTTCGACGATGAGCTCATGTGGGACAGATCTGATGGCGCATCGCATGTCCTGCGCGCCATCATAAGAAATTATCGAAGCCTAAAGCGGACACCGTGGGAGACATCGAACCGTGAAAATGGCTTCGGCGTTCACTCAAATATCACGAAAGCCCTACTTCAACGTAACGGCTGGCCAGACTCGTTCAAACCCGGTCAATTCAATGCCGACTTCATTCGCGCGAAACACAAGCCCTCAGGCAAAGGTCGCGCTGAGAAAGTACTCAAGCGCATCGACGACCTCGCAGGATACAACCAGACCATTTCGATAGACGACATCAGCACATACGACTCACCGAAGGGTGAGATCCATTGGACACAGCAGCGTCTTCGCAGCCACCGCGAGGCACTTTCAATGACGGCCGATGATGCCGAATGTGCTTTGCATGAATGGCGCATCCAGCGCCTGATCTGGAACATCGAGGACCTGGAGCACGAGCTCGAATCCGCCAGATTAGAAGTTGCAAGATTATGCCCAGACGGCGTCTGCGTGCAACAGGAAGACCTGATCTTGTGGGAGCTCCTTGCTCTCGAGCGTGCATACGAAGAAACGCGGTATACAGACCACGCCCAAGTGTGCTCGCACCGCCTCGAAGCAGCCCCTTCAAGAGATGCAGAGTGGCTGGAGAAATGCATAGCCAACGCCGCCTCTCAAACCTGGCGGCTGAATCTTGCGTTCGAGCAAAGCAGAGCGGAGGCTCTCGCGCACTGTGACAAGACTGGCTGCACAACCCTGCCGTTCCCCAGCATCCGTGAACGTACCAACGCTTACATCGAAGATTTGCATCGTAAGATCAGCCTCGCGGAAGCGCGCATCACCAAGATGCACACAGAATACGAGCACAAACTACCAGCAGATGTCGGCCCTGCAGCAGAGGACTTCTGGAGAGAAAGCGGGCTCCTGGCAAACGGAAACCGGTACCTGGAAGACGAAATCGAGAACCTTGAACAAGAGCTGCAGAGGCTGGAGAGCGGCGAGTGGGGCGATAGGGGCAAGAGCTGGCTCTTTGCACACCTGAGAGAAATGGAGGAGGATGACTAGACATTGCCAAATACCCCCTCACCCTGATACATCTTCTCTACGTCTCTAAACGTTGCGCTGAAAGCTGCCATGTCCAAGACCGCACATTGCAGTCGCTCCAGACAAAATCGCACACCACAGGTGCACGCACGGAAAGTACAATTCAAATCACCAACATCCATTCCATCAACCCAGTCAGTCTACATTGGCATGTAGCTGGTGTAATATGTAGACGTGATGCTGGGTTGGTGTTCTTGGCTATAGATGTTTCGGTTCTGCGCGATTTGATTCTTCGTATATCAGGCTATTTTTGAGGCGAGGTCTGGCTAGCGGTATTCTACACAAGACGGGTGTGAAGATGAACATACACGGAGGAAAATACATCGAGCAAGAATTTTATTCATGTTTACAATTTCGCATTCCTGACGCTTGGAGATATATTTCCCTTACGCTCTCCATCATATTCTTGAACCCTGTCCTTATCTCAAAAGATAACAACCTCTGGAATTTTCTTTTCGTCCTCAGCCAATTCCCATTCCTCATACACGTTTCCAAACTCGAGCCTGAGGGCTCCATTGATCTTGACGCGGTAAATATTTACGATGTGTACAATGGCGTGCTCTCGTTCGGTCACGATTAGATCATACGACGCAAAACGACTCATGGGAGATTCTCTTGCAGATATTTTGGCTTCATGTGGCCCCTGCCCGTCGCCAGCGTCGCCATACCTACCTTAAGCATAGCGACCTTTACGACCGACTCGATACTCCAGCGCTTCATTGAAGACACTGATGACATTCTCGATCAGAGACGAGTCTGAGAGTGGCCAGAACCATTCGTCGTTGTGAATGACATCGTGTCCGCGTAGTAGCTGGGTTGACAGGTCTCGCCATTTGGAAATGTCGATGCGATGTAAGGCAACAATCTGACGGATGGAATAGAACCATACTCCGAGGGTGAGTTTGTCGTCGTCTCCTTGATACCAGTCGCGTCTGGCGTTGGTGAAGCAATTCCAAAGTGGCACTCCTTGGAGCCAGTGCAGCTCGAACAGCCGTGCCAGCCGCCGCAATCTGATCGCATATTTATCACTGCCGCAGTCCTCGTCGCTCTCTGAGCACACGTCTCCCTCTTCGACTTCAATTTCATTTTCAACTTCGTTTTTGCTGTAACATCTGTCATCATGCCTTTCGTTCTGGAGCTCCAAGTGGACCATGTTGCCATGAATCTGGATATTTTGACGTTGTAACAGCTGCACAAGGCGAAAGAATGGGGAAACGCTGAAGTTGCGAATCTTGACTTTGAATTTGAGCCGATCAGGTGTGACCGGAAAATTGGATACCCACGCCTCGGAAAAGAGTTGGCGCGAAGCCAGCAGAAGAGGAGGCAAGTTTTCAAACAGGTTGCCTCTCGCGTTGACTGAAACAATATCCACGTAAAAGTGACGTTCGTGTTCATACCTGCAACTTCCTCGGTATAGGTGCTGAATTTCATACTCTTCATATGGCTCAGTACTGTTGATGATGGCCTGTCCTGGTTTGATCAGTTTTCTCCAAATTTGGCTACCAATTATTCTGGTTCGAATTTGGAAATCACTCTCCTGAAAGCCTCTGTGCCTCCTGTACATAGGACCCCGTATGCCACTTATTTTCGACCGATAACGCTTTTCTCTGATGCAGTGAGCTTTCCTATATTCTGAACAATGTGTTTCGTATACCATGTTGCGCAACTCGACTGGAAGATCGAGAAACCGGAAAACGTTGTCTGTCTGACTGCTCAATCTTGACTCATCATCTGAATCCTCTCCACTTCTTTGTTGCCCACGAAGAATGGCCCGTTGACGGTAAGCACTCAAAAACTTATCGAACAAATGTCGGGCGGCTTTCTGATCTGCATTTCGTCTAGCTTGGTCGTCTGTAAGGTCTTCGATGACAGAAGAGCTGCTGAGTATCTTGGGTTTCTCGCTTTGGCGCACTATTTCGCGCTCCACAGGGTCGCCAGGCGGTTCTGTGGCCATCTTGTTGAGATGTGTTAGTCGTGCTCTTTACCGTGATCATGTTCCTATATATACGCCCATTTGCTCGTGTAAGTCGGTTGTGACAAAAAGTAGATTGCCAGCAAGCACCTCAAGCAGATCCCGTGCATTCTGACAAGTTCGATTGAAGTCCAGCAGCTTGTCGACATGTCGGGTGACCTGACGATGGGTTCGTCAAACAAGGGTGTCGAAGATCTTGAAGAGATGTGGATACATATTGTCGGCGTCCCCGTTCGGCTCGGAAACGCGTTCGTCCGCACGCCCAGCCCCAGTAAAGTTGCTGCCTGTATGATCGGATATTGCAGTGCCCGAAGAACGTTATCGCCGCCTATGGATGTTGTTACCGCCCATGATTGTTGTTGCAAAGGGACAACAGTTGTGAAGCTCGAGAGCAGGAGCGTTCTCCACCAATCGCGTAAGCTCGGCCGAACACACGTGACCAACACTGTCAGCATCGCGAATGGACTTCCTCAACGAGCGATTCTGGTGCATGGGTTTCGCAGATGCCTATTATCGAAAGTATATGGCATGTTGGAGATGAAGTGATACAACAGAGACCGAGGGTGAGCTTACGTCATGAGCCCAAATCAAGTCGCCGAATCAACACCAGCGGGGACCTGTCTGCAAAGTGGAGCATCTCCACTAAAGCCGACGACCATCAAGGAAGATCAGAGTACATAAAGACAAGATCCGCAACAAAGTGGAATATCTTATAACAAGCATCCTCGGCCGCTTCCACAACCAGAACACTCCTCACCACCCACCCACACCACCATAATGCCAACCCCCAACCTCACAGTCCACCACCTCCAAGTCGGCCAAGGCGAGCGCATCCCCTGGCTCCTAGAAGAACTTCACATCCCCTACACTCTGCAAAAGCACCAGCGCTCCCCTCTCCTCTCCCCTCCAGCCCTCAAATCCAAGCACCCCCTCGGCGCCTCCCCCGTCCTAGAAGACCACACCGACCCATCGCACCCCATCGTGCTGGCCGAATCCGGCGCAATAGTAGAATACATAATCGCCAAATACGGTGACGGAAAACTCGCCCTGGGGCCCGCGCACAAGGACTTCGCGGATTATCTTTACTGGTTCCACTTCTCCAACGCAACGCTGCAGCCCGGGCTCTTCCGCCGCGCTATGCTGCGTGGCGCCATTCCGGATGCTGCGGCTGATATGCGCTACGTGGGCGCGGATATGCGCGTCAAGGGTGCTTTGAGCCACTTGAATGAGCGCTTGCTGTCGAACAAGTGGCTTGCGGGTGAGGAGTTCACGGCGGCGGATGTTATGACGGGATGGTGCGTGACGACGATGCGGATGTTTGAGCCGATTGATTTGAGCGATTATGAGGGGATTTTGGGGTGGGTGAAGAGGTTCGGGGAGAGGGAAGCGTATAGGACGGCCATGGGGAAGAGTGATCCGGATATCAGTCTGGAGGAAACGGCGAGCGCGAAGGGACCGAAGCCGCTGGAGTTGTTTGCTAGGGCTATGGCGGGGAAGATGTAGCGTTTGAAAGACGATCATGAGGAATGAGATGTTGGGGATACTGTATATTGTATGGCTGTATTGCACATGGCAAACTACACTCGAAATAAACAAAGCTTCGCTCAAAAGCCACGCGCCTCTCGATCTACAACAGGGACTTCGAACTTCTTCTTCCCTCGTACAACATAGTAAATACCGCCCAGCACCACCCATCCGACCATTACTACGGTCGAGTAGTTCATATTCTGCGCGGTAACAGGCATATAAGTAGGAAAAGTCGAGAAGACAATGGCTAGAACTAGCCATGCGCACGACAGAAGGTTCAACCCCAATCCCAGAGACTTTGGCATCTTGAAGAAACCAAATTCGTGGGACGCCAACCTGTTTCGACCGTAGATCATGAAGTAAACAATGGGGATCAGGTACGATGTGTAGAGACCTAGGATGGCCATGGAGAGGATGGCATTGAACGCGGTTGAGTTGCCGAGGTAGATAAAGCCGAGTAGCATTTGCAGGATGGTAATTAGGACGATAGCGCGAACGGGAATGTGAGACGAACGGTTCACATACGCAAAGTAGCGGTCGAAGGGCGTGGCTTTGTCTCGCGCGAAGGCCCAAACAGTACGAGAGGTTGATGTGACCCCAGCAGCAGTGGCCGCGATGGCAATCAGTGTGATGACTAGGCTCATAATAGTTGCACCGGCGCTGGACCTGGTCGCGTCGAGGAAGATCTGCATGAACGGGAAACCGGTGGGCGTGGCAAGCAGAGTGTCCAGCATACCGGTTGAAAAAAGTAGCATGATGCAGTAGCCGATCCCCAGAATGCCGTTGATTGTGACGGAGCCAATCATAGCCAAAGGGACGTTACGTGAGGCGTGAGGCATTTCCTCCGCCAAATGGACCGCCGCGTCATACCCAAGCAGTGGGTATACAGACGACAGAAGCCCGACAAGCCAAGAGACGCCGTCGCTGGACCAGCCGCTGGAGTTGGACACTTCGGTAAACACAAATGCAGCAGTGTTTTTGGGTGCCATGACGCCGAGTGTCACCAAGATAGCGAGGAAGCCTGTGATATGCAATACACCTGACCTGATCAGTATAGTTCGGTCGTTAGAGCTGAAGGCTGCCTACCGGAAAGTAAGTTCGCTGTAGGAAGCATTCTCGAGCCCCATATATTGATGGCAGCTGCGTAGAGCAAGACGAGCCAGTAGAACAACAAACCCTGCCATCTCGCTGGGATGTATGAATCATCGTTCAAGATAATCAGAGCCTGGAGCTGAAGACCAGCCGCAAACGCAGCAGAGGCGGTGAGCACAATCTGTCCTCCAACATTGATCCACCCAGTGAACCATGATGCCGCTGCTCTTGAAGAAGGTGGAGAAAGCGCAGCGACCCAGTGGTATTGTCCTGCCTCAGTGTAAGCTCAGATGATTTGCAGCGTTGCCGAGTGTCGTACCTCCCGCAGTCGGGTATATGGACGCAATCTCGCCCAGAGAGCATGCAATTGCAATCGTGCAGATGACTGAGATGAGTCTGTTGCAGTTAGATCTCGTCGCACTGCTGATCTCTTATGTATGATGACTTACAAATTGAAGAACAGACAAGGGGCACCGCCAGTGGTTAGCGCGGTCGCAATGACTGTCGACAGTGCTTCCCAAGTTGCCATCAAACAGAGACACAAACTGCCCAGCGACCATATCGAATAGTTTCTTTCTAACTCCTGGACGTGGCCAATTTGTGCTAAACGGTCATCATCGTCTGTAGTTGGTGCAAAGTGCTTGACGTCTAGATCTGCCATCTGGATGTGTTCGGCGTGGTCTGGTTTTGGGTGGATCTCTGCCATTCTTCTGATGTACGGCTGAGCACTTATACAAGAGATGACGACGGTAGGTGAAAGATAAGGTCGACGTTTAGGTCACCTATCTTGGTGGACCTTGATGCGTGCATGGTGGTAGATAGTGATATTCCAAAATAAGGTAGGGCGGAAATGTTCCCGCAGTGCGGGAAATGCAGAGACAGACTAGGACATCCCGTCCGGTGGCAGAAACGGCAGGGCCATGCGCACAATGCGGGGGTTAGTGCACATCTCCACGATCCAAAAGACTACTTCGCCGTAAGCGCAGCCTGGATGGTATACTGTTGGTTAGTATGGTCCGGTCTCGGTGAGACTACGTCCAACAGGAATCCGGGCATTGTTAAGAATGTTTCGGAAACTGAAAGATCTGATGATTACCTCCATGGAGAGTAGTACAAGGAACACAGAACGAACAGTCGATGTGAGCTTGTAGGTGGTCACACAGGGCGTCGTTGAGGCTCATGTGCAGCTAAAACGTGAAACCAGCGGCGAGCAATAAGGACTCCGTGTATTTCTATCGTTCACTGATAAGAGCGGAGCAAGCACTAGACCGGCCTCTTGAACGATGGGCGCATGATACGCGGCAGATAAGGAGGTGGAGGCTGAAAGATAGTCCGGAACTCTGGCGCGGAACAGAGTGTAAGATTCCGAACATCAAAAGAGCTCTGATTGGCAGATCGGCCTTTGAAAGACGACACATGTTTGTGGTTTCTGGGTCTAAAAGTCGTTGGAGAAGCGTCAAGGTGGGATCATGTTGGATACTAGGGAAGTCAATCCTTTTGGGTATTTGAGCCTCCAATGCCGAGTGGGCTGCGAAATGTTGTTTCGAAGCGGGCGGAAGATGTCGTGTTTGTCTACGAAGATCAGTCGAGAACACCGTTAACACTTACTTTTAGACGTCTCTAATACAGGATCTTATCTTGAACCAATTGCTCGGAGGTTTTTTCTTTCGATAAACCGATTGTTAAAGAGCGACTTAAAAGTTGTCAGTGAAGCTGAGCAGCCGGTGTTGAGGTGAAGGACATGATGGAATCGAGGGTTGACGGCGCATCATATAGCAGGCGTTTTGCGCGCGAGTGGCGATGTTAGAGAATGTATGCGAGGACATTGTACACACTGTGTACTGCTTTCATAGGGTCATCGACGAGGCGTAAGGGGTCGCGGGTTACCAATCATCAGACTACAGCTGCCACTGTACGTTGGAAAGACACATCGATCGAACGGAACAAGGAGCTTCGTATGTATTCAAGCTGTGCTGTTATACTTACACAGTGTGTGTGAGATTAACATCTGTCAACACATCTCTCGTGACTTGACATCGAATGACAATGGCGCCGAGCCAGGTATGACGATACCCTGCACAATACTGGAAGGCGACCAGATTCACCGTCGCAAAGTCAAGCACGAGACTTAAAAGCGCTCAAAGATGACGCCACTACACAGTGCACAGTCAGCAGATAGTAACGCCTCCCAACTCCAGCCCTAGGACTCTCACAGCGCGGAACAATCGGGTGAGTCCGCAAAGTCTCCACAGCCCCACCCTTCAAGCGAGCTCAGGTACACGCAAGTACCATGAACCTCACGCGACCTCCTCGCCTCTCGTCACACCACCTAATTATTGCTAGAACACCGCGCAGACATGGCCTCACGTTCCATTGCCCAGACCGTAACATGAGCGTGACCTGAGGTAATGGTACCGATGCGGCGGCACGGCGCGGGGTCGCTGCAGCGAAAGAGGTACAAATGAAGTCAGATAAAGAGCTTGGAGCTTCCCCTCACGAGAGCTTCCCCTCAGCTGAGCACAGCTACGAATAGTCTTGATCAGCACCTCTTCTGGTTTTTCAACTACACGCATCTCTCATCTTGTGCGAATCTTCAAACAACGCTCAATTGGCGCTCTCCCAACCAATTCTCCATCTCCATTACATCTTCAAATCATCAAAATGGCAGCAAAATACTCCCGCCGCCCCTCCCACATCACCGAACCCCTCTCCCCAACCAGCATCCCAGAACTCTCCCTCCTCCCCTACCCCCTGCCCCCCGACACCCTCCCGTGCGGCCAACTCGTCTCCGCGACCTCAAAACACACACCCACGACCCTCTCAGACCGCGACTACGACGACATCGGCACGCAATGGTACAAAGACGTCATCTTCCTCTCCTCAGCAACCGGCGCCTTCCTCTCGTCCCACGGCGGCACGCACCTCGTTGACAAGCCCCTCGCGGCTGGGCAGGAAGCCGGGACCATCGAGGCAGAGGAGCAGCGCGTTCGGCTGCTCAAGGATCCTGAGGCGAGTCTGAAGCGGGTCTGGGGGGATGATGCGGCGCGGGAGTGGATTAAGGCGCAGAAGCAGGGGGAGGTTGGGTTCGTGGTCGCGGTCGCGGTGAGGGTGGTTAGGAATGCGAGTTACAAGCGTGCGAGGCTTGTGGATACGGGTGTGGGGAGCTGGGAGGTGGTGAGGGAGGTGGGTGGGGTTGATGGGAGTGGGAAGAGGAGGGATTCTGGGTTGGACGTTAGGGCTACGAATAGTCAGTTTGATGTTGTTGGGGTCGTGGTCAGGCGGGTGGTTATGGAGGGGGATGATGTCGGGTTGGGTGGTGAGTTGGGGGTCGAGTATTGGGAGTAGGTTGGGTGGTCGCATTGATGGTGGATTCTTGATGAGACGAGGTCTTTGAGTCGTGGGTTTTGGCGTTGGATGGGTCTGCTGTGTTATACTCCACTTAACAATAAAGTCGATAACAAATTCAATCATGTTCGGTTACTTTGTCCCAGCTCAGCGTTCACACTGATTTGATGGCACGCAACATTTCTTTGGGAGGTGTGTTGTGGTGCAGAACGTGAGGTCTCAACCGGTCAGCAGATAAAACTTATTACATCCACTAACAGACTGTGAGGAGGCTGTTGAACGTTAGGCTATTGCACGGCTCCATATTGCCCTCGATGGCCAATTTTGAGGTTGTTCAGGTTCATCGAGAGTTGCTGAAGTTGGGAGCGAATCCGAGTGATCCAGAGCAGAACTGGCATTCAAAGTGTAAGAGTTCGAGGGAGGGGATTGTGAATGTGTTGATATCTCGCAGGCCACCAGTCGCCGTGCCAGACTGAATACGAGTCCCTTGTACCCCACCCAGAGGGCTCAACTTACACCCGCAAGACCGCAAAAACTTGCAACGAACGCCTAACACCAACCATGCATGAGTCTCGTCGCAGCGAATAATGGACACCAATGTTACGATACGGTAACGTCGCTCGCCTCGTCTCCGTTCTGCTGCATGTTGACGTCCTCCCCTCCAGCCAGGACCTTTGTCTGGACATTGCCATCTGGCGGACCGACTCCGGGAGTCGTGGCTGCAACGTTGCCGTCCTCGTCGACAAACTCGAAGTTGTAGCGGGACAGCAGGTGGGGGATGGCTGACAGCTGGGGGCCATAGCGTGCGGTGTTGTCGTAGAGCTCGAAGAGAGGGACGGCGAGGAGCTTCATGTTCTTGGGGACGCTGAGCACTTCTAGTAGGCATTAGAGTTAGCGTACGATTTGCAGTGTAAGGGGGAGTGACGCACTGCTGCGCGGCAGCTGAATGAAGTAGAGCTTCTTGCACTCTTTCGGCCGTGTGACGTGGGCGGGGATGAAGGGGTACATGAACGTCTCGAAGTTGGGGCGCCACCACTGCGCCAGTGTGTCGCCAACCTGCCACTCGTCGTTGACGCCCTCGCCGGTGAACTGCGTGCCGACGGGCGCGAGGCGCTCGTTCAGGCGCGCCTTGAAGCCCTCGATCTCGTCGTCCTCTGCGCGCAGGTAGTCGCCGGGCCTGGCTGATGTCAGCATGCTTTTTCAACCTCCAGCTATGCGCAAACGTACAGCTTGAAGAAGGCGTTTGCGATCTGCAGCATGAGGATGTGCGGGTGGTTGTGCTCGTGGCAGACCAGAATCGCCTCGCTCGTCCGTCGCATGCCGTGTTCGTTGTAGTGCTCTTCCAGTCGCTTCAACCGCGCCAGCACCGACGGGTCCTCTTCAGGCTGGCCATCTTTGGTGCCGAATGTGTAGTTGCTGAGGGGATACAGGCGGATTGTCTTGGGCTGGTTCGCATTGAAGTCCTTTGGGAGCACGGGGCTAGTGAATGTCAGCTCGTTACAGATTAGGCCAGAACAATGCATACGGGTATGAGCTCTGGGAAGCGTTCTGCGTTATTGTCGACATTGTGTTTGCGGTTGTGGTCAAGCGTTGGAGCTGCCAGCGTCGCGACAACCGTCCAGCAATCGCCGTCACCGCCCTGACAGGGGTAGGTACGCGACTAAGCGAGCATGTGGGGACTCGACCACCACCAGGGTTCGCGACGCTGACATCATTGGTCGACTGAACAACAACAGCCATGACAGCCAACGCAAACTTTCCACCCATTTTGGTCTTCGATGTTGTCTCAGGCGAGTATCGAGACCCGAGCGACTCGGCCGATACCACGGCCAAGATCAATGCCCCGACACGCACCGTGCTGGTCACGGGAGGTACTTCACCACCTAGAATGTCTACAACAACACGCGGCTAATGGACAAGCAAAGCGAGCGGCCTCCTAGGACGACAAGTACAGCGCCAGTTTGCACGCGCAGGCTGGAAAGCCATCGGCACCGGACTCAACCGCATCAACCCCCCAGACGTGATCAAGCTCAACATCCTCAACGCCAAAGACATCGACCAAGTGCTGGACGACGTGAAACCCGACGTCGTCGTCCACTGCGCCGCAAACCGCTTCCCAGACTCCTGCACCGCCAATCCAGCAGCCGCCCGCAACATCAACGTGCAAGCCAGCCGCGCCCTGGCCGAAGCCACAGTCGCACGTGACATATTCCTCATCTACATCTCCACCGACTACGTCTTCCCCGGCCGCCCAGGCGAAGCGCCCTACAACGTCACCTCACCACCCGACCCACCAAACGTATATGGCCGCACGAAGCTCGAAGGCGAGAGAGCCGTTCTGGATGTAGCCTCGACGGCCAACACGCGCAACAAGACGGTCGTTCTCCGCGTCCCCGTCCTTTACGGCTCCTGCGACGAGCCAAAAGAAAGCGCCATCAACGTCCTAATGTCACAACTCTGGTCCGCACAGAAACTCTCTCCCACCGACGCCAAACTCCCCATCGACAACCACGCCCTACGCTTCCCCACCAACACCGACGACGTGGGCCGCGTGTGCCGCGACATCTCGGATTTCTACCGCAGCACCGAGAACGCTGACCGGGAACTACCGAAAATCCTGCACTTCAGCGCCGAAGATCAAATGACAAAGTGGCAGATTGTGCAGGCGTTTGCGGAGATTACGGGACTGCCGCTTGATAACCTCGCGCCGTTTGTGCCAGAGGATGAGCCGGATGGGACGGTCAGGCCGTATGATTGTCATCTGGACACGAGTGTGTTGAAGGAACTGGGTGTTGATGTGTCGACTGTTGGGTTTAGGGAGTGGTGGTAAGTTTGCTCAGTGATTGTTTGTGTTGAGGTTGCTAACGAGAGTAGGAGTAAGGAGCTTGGTGTTTTCCAGCGGTGAGGTCTCTAGGCCTGCTACATGACGGAGAAAGTTTTGTGTGGTCTTGTAGTCACGTCTGGCTAATTCCCAGGCCACAATTGAACAAAAGCACCGTTCCTCTATCAAGGTTCAAAAGTTCACACTAGCTTATTTACTACGCCTCTCTCTACATCATCCCAAAACCTCACTCCCACGCACCCACCTCTACGCCGCCGCCTGCACCAAAGTCCCCTCCTCCGTCCCCCTTCCAACCTCTCCCTGAACGAAACTCTGACAAGCAACCTCAACCGCCCTCTCTTCGCCCCTCGGCGCCGCAAATAGCGCTTTAATCCTCAACACCTGCTCCTCCCTCGCAATCCTCCACTGCTCTGTATGCCCGGGCAACGCCCCCTTCCCCCTTCTCCCCAACTCGCTATTCACCCACGCCAGCAACTCATCCACATACTCGACCTCTTTGTCCCTGAGGCTATGGAACCCCTTGCCCAGCCCCTTCGTCTTGACCCTCTGTACATACTCGGCCCGCATATCCGCCTGCCCAGGAAGACTTGCGTCGCCGGCGAAAACGTGCGCGACGGCCATGGCCTGGAACTCGAAGAGTGTGAAGGTTGCGGTGAAGAAGGGGACGCCTACAAATGCCAGCGACGGGTCGGGGATGTAGAAGATGTCCTTGTGCAAGTTGTGGAACATGGTGCCGTCTGTGACCAGCACCTGTTCGTTTGCGGCGTGCGCGGGGACGTCGTCGGCGTGTAGGTGCGGCAGGAAGGGGAGGGTTAGGTGGTATCCTGTGCAGAGGATTACGTGATGGATGTCGCAGAGTTGGACGCCGGATTTCAGGGTCAGGGTTAGGGGGATGGGGTCGTTGGGTTGGAGGGAGGTGGGGGAGCTAGGTTGGGGTGCGGTGAAGGAGATTACTTCGTCTACGCGGATGGCGTTCTCTGGGAGTAAGGCAGCGGAGAGGTCAAATTGGCCGTTGCGGTGGGATTGATAGATCGTGTTGGCGTAGGGACCGAGTTCGCGCGCAATGTCAGTAGCGGAGACGGAGCCGCCGATGAGGAGGAAGTTCTGGATCCGCTGTCAGTCACCCTCGGAAATGTGGTTGGCTCAAGCTCAAAACAGTGCTCACCTTGCCGTGGAAGTCTTCGGGTTTCCGATATCCTTTCGAATGCTGCACTCGTTGCGGGTATCGGCGCTTCCACTCTGTCAGGCCAGGGATGTCCGGCACTCGCGGAGCATGGTAGTGGCCTGACGCGACTACGACGTTATCGAACTCCTTGAGTCTTTGTTAGACTAATTTTCTGCAAATTTAGCCAAGGAACTTACAGATGTGGAAATCTCTCGAGATTGCGTTCCGTTGTCGTGAGTCTGTAGCGTTGAGGTTCTTACAGTCCACTTCTCGCCTTCTTTTGATACATGCTGAACTTCGGTGTTGTATCTTGTCACAGCATCAACGTTAGTGGTGAGTGCCGTATCTTGAATGTAATCTTTGAGCACGTTGTGGGGCACAAAATCTTCCGTGCCAGGCGGGAATTTGTTCAGCGTGGTCTCGAGAAGGCGCGTGGCTACGTTGTTCTTGAGTCCGATGTAACACGGCCTATTTCACAATCAATCAAAAATCGTTCCTCTTGAGTTGGGCAGCCATACCCTGGTGGAGCATGCAGCAGTCGTTCGAGCTCTAGATCTTGAACATCCTCTTTCGTGTAGGATGTCCCTGCTTTTGAAGCTGACACTGATGGGTATTCAGGCTCAAGTGGTTTCCGTTCGTCGTAGAACCTGACGGGGTTTAACTAGCAGTCGGCCAAAATATAGGAGAGACTCACCAAATACCACCTGCAGCACTCGAGCGCTCAAATACAGTCACGTCAAGACCTTTGTTCTTGAGATGCGCTGCAGTCACCACGCCGGAAATGCCGGCCCCGATAACGGCCACGCTTTTGCTATTGTCAGACATGTCGAGTGCAACTAATGTGTGCCGCGAGAATATGATATCAAATGCTGTTCGGATGGTGCAACGGTGTGAGCTGGAAGCTAGCACCTAACAGCTATAGTATTTTTCTTGAACCGAGAACAGACAGGTCGACGGCAGCCAGCCGGATGAATCGTATCACACAAAAGTCGTATGCATGACTTGTATATAACCCGACGGATACCTCGGTCTTGGATAGGTGGAAGCAGCCATCTGCGCGAGCTGTCCGGGATGGCTGAGCGCGATGGTGGATAAAGATGGCATCATGTATTATCCGCGCAAGCTCCGAAGCGACAAGTCCCAACATGAGCTTCCTCCATAGAGTCTTTGAGGATGCGACATTGGTCCGGCCGATAAGTGTCGAGATGCTCAATGGTGAGTGGACGTGCGCCATAGGCTAGGGGGTTGACGTGATCGCTGAACCCCGCAACACCAACACTATGCGGCATGAACACGCGACTCTGAGGTGCAACATCCTTCAGTGCATTAGTAAGTGTGCTCTGATTAGATGAGGGGTCGACGAAGGGTTGAGGGGTATAAGAGTAGCCACTGAGCGCCCATGGAGTAAGCATTAGTTCACTCACCTCCAACAAGATGGCACCTATAGCAATTCCAATCCAGTCAGAAATCCAAGAGAAGGACACCGTCCAGCCCAAGAAGGTTACGCTGGGTCTTCCAGAGTCCACAAGGAAGAGACTTGAGAAAGCAGGCATTGACCTGTCAGCTGGATATCCGTACAGACCTGCAAAACCCCTGTATCTTGACGATGTGTATAAGATCAGGGACTACGATCGCGAGCACGTAGACCCTGGATCTCGAGCTGATCCAGAGAAGAAGGCCTTGCTCAGCGCCGCCAAAGAAGTGATACACCTCACTGCTCACATCGGTACTGAGATCGTGGGTCTGCAATTGAAGGATCTCACCGACCAACAGAAGGACGAGCTGGGGCTGTTGATTGCAGAAAGAAGTGTGGTTTTCTTCAGAGACCAGGACATCTCGCCTCAAGAGCAGTTGAAGCTTGGAGAATGGTATGGCGAGATTGAAGTTCATGTAGGGTTTCACTACTCACTCGCACATCGTGACGATAGCTGACCGTGGGTGTAGCCTCAAGTACCTTCGGTGCCAGGCGTCCCAGGTACGACTGTGATCTGGCCTGCACTCCAGGCTACTGAAGTTGCAGCTAGCTTCAGGCAGACTGGAGGAGCGTCCAGATGGCATACCGATCTTGTGCACGAGAGGCAACCAGCAGGGTAGGCTTGATTGTCTTACGAGTGAACGTAGACTGACTAGTATTAGTGTAACTCACCTTCACAATGATACAATTCCAAAGATTGGCGGTGACACACTGTGGGCTTCAGGTAGGCACTGATGCTGATGCTGGAATCAAGAGCTGACCAGTCCAGGTTATGCGGCATACGAGAAGCTGTCGCCAGACTTCAGGAAGATCATCGACGGCAAACAGGCCGTCTACCGCAGCGCGCATCCATACCTTGACCGCAACGACCCCACAGCCGGGCCGAAGTATATTGAGCGCGTGCATCCGCTCGTTCGAGTGCACCCTGCGACAGGTTGGAAAGCGCTGTGGGTTAATCGAGCCATGACTGTACGTATTGTTGGTCTGGACAAGGCTGAGAGTGACTTGATCCTCGGGTACTTGTATGATGTGTATGAGAAGAACGTCGACATCCAGGTGCGGTTCAGGTGGACGCCTGGCACCTCTGCGCTGTGGGACAACAGAATCACGATCCACAACGCCAGCTGGGATTACGAAGGAACTGAGCCAAGGCACGGTACGAGAGTGACAGCGCTCGCGGAAAAACCCTACTTCGATGCAAAGGCGCCTACAAGGAGACAAGCTCTCGGTCTTGCTGGTCCGGAAGATGTGTGATGGGCTAATCATACAGCGGATGGAGTGGAGAAAGGACAGAAGCGCCTGAGAGTTGACCGTTAGCGCCGTTTCTAGCGCGTCTTTGTGGCGGCTCTTGCCTTTCCCGCCCCGCGAGCCGCGGCATTGTACTCAACATTACGATAATCTTAACGACTTTGCCTTACCAGCTTAACTGCCTTTGAACCATATCGCTGCTTCGCTTTTGCTCGTTTCTATGCATGGCTCTGTCCTCCAGCAACGTGTTTTAAACGGTATCCAGGCGACAAGCCAAGAACACATTCACCGGCCCAGGCAATCTTCTGGGCACTGCACACTTACAATCCTCTTACCCAATTTACAAGACGATCTATGCCAATGTTCCGTATCGGCGAGACTTGAGTCCCAGTGTCGCGGTTCTATTGCGAGCTAGTGGTTTGAGATGCCTGAGCTGCAGAAATGATTGGAGCATGCGGCGCAGCAAGCGGTTAAGTGCAAGTACGGCGGTTACCTCTCACCGCAGCGTTATTAAATATCCGCCACTATGCAGTACAACGCACCCCGTTAAGCCTCATCACGCTACTGTATCTTGTGTTTTTTTTCTCCTGTTGTTCATTGTTGCATTTCTAATTTTTCGTCATGGATCGCGTCACGCCAGTCACGCGATCAAATCACAAGCACAGCACCAAGCCACTTGAGGTGGACGTAAGGTCTATCTCATCGCAAAACAAAGAAACAGTCGGTCCGTGACCTCTACCAAACCAAGGACGTATCGGACAATTTTGACATTTAGCAGCCTCGAAAACATGGAAACCGTCCGCCCTTCGGTCACCTGTTCTGATACTCACCGTCTTCGTATGCTGGGCACTTATTGCTATTCTTCAGGTCTTCCTTACGAGAAGCCAACGCGATGGAGGTGTGCTATTTGCTGCGAGAATCAGTACGCTGCCACTCAGTCAACAGTTTCTATATTTATATCTCCCAACCCTCCTGGCCGTGTTGTTCAGTATATACTGGGCTTGGATCGATCTGGAGACGAAACGAATGGAACCGTATTATCAGTTGAGTAAGACCAATGGTGCCTTGGGTAAAGACTCATTGCTACTCGCGTATCCCTTCGATTTTATTCCTTTGGTCCCTATCAAGGCTGCCAAAGACCGGTACGTGAATCCAGTCCTTTCACCTTCTACGACGCCCATCTTCAATTTGAAGTATCAAGAACTGACCATCACAGTCACTGGCCAGTGTTTTGGGGATCTTTGGCCGTGCTATTAGTCACGTGGGGCCTAGTGCCTACGCAAGCTGGTATATTCTCGGTAGAGTCAATTACCCGCACGTCAAGCACGCCTTTCATGCGCTCGACATCGTTTCTTACCGCTGAGAAACAGCCGACCAATCTGTCCGTACGCTATGCTCAGTCTACCTACGGCATTGCCACGCTCAACGAGACTCTACCGCCTTATATGGCCCGGAATTATACCTTAGCTCCGTTCAAACCATCGACTCATGATATCAACCTTGCAGGAAGTCAAGGTTCTTGGATTGGAGAGACGACTATGTATAGTCTAGACATGTATTGCACGCCCAGCTCGGCCATACGGGATCCTGCAGGCCAATCTAGCAGCGTCACCTACAGGAGCAGTGGCGGTTGCAATGTCACCTTAGGTCTCACCGGAAACGTTACAGAAGGATATAACCCCAACAACTACTACTCACCGCTCCTCGCAGCGAAACAGTACATGGGTATGCATATCGGGTACTGGAATTACAATGGATTCGCAGACTTTTACTTGGAAGGCGACTGTCCACCGGAACGCAATGCAACCTTCTACGCAGCTTTCGCAGAAAACAAACGGAGGGATCAAGACTTACCCAACAATGTAACCGCAATATTCTGTGAGCCGTATTATTACCAGCAGAGGGTCAATGCGACTGTCGATCGAGTCACCCAAAGGCCACTTAAGATCACACTTTTGGGAGACAAGCAGCCCCTCGAGAAAAATATCTTTAATGCGACTCATTGGGAGGCACAAATGACGACAGGGTCATCGGGTTTTGAAGTCAGAGGTGACAACATGCCGACGGTCTCACTTCCAGATTATCTGGAATACATCGCACAAACAAATGTTAGTATTGGGACAGGCCCAACTGGCGTCGGATTCGTCCAGCGCCTGGTGGGATTGTCGCTTGCTGTTAGCGAGTTGCCACTTGAAGATTACCTCGATTGGAAAATCTTGAGTAAATCATATGCAGATGCCTACCGGTTGATGTTTTCCCGGACGATGGTTGATATTCTGGGAGTTGACTTCGCATCATCTGAAACAATGACCAGCTATCAACAATACACCACCGAGGCGGTCGTTCTGGAGCCGGTCTTTACCTACATTGTCGAAGGACTTTTGGGGGCAATCTCTATTGCAACAATCATGTTGCTTTACCTCTCTGCAACACGGAAAAGGCATCTGAGGTCAGATCCGAGCACAATTGCTAGCGTCATGAGTCTCGTCGCCGACAACGAGCTTTTACTTATGGACTTCGAGAAGCTTGATTGTTGTACAACTTCAGAGGTCCAGAAAGCTTTGAGTGGGAGGCGATTTCGTTTGGTAGATGATGATCAACGCACCGGGATTGAGATTGTCGACTCACCTACGGACGCCATCTTCGTTGCCCAACAGTCGTCAACACCTTCCCAAACTCAAAACACAGTACGAGACATTGCCAAACCTGTCAGGCCAAAAGAATTTCGACTGTGGACAGCAGTACTGATTATGAGCCTTTTCTTGAGCTTGATCATAGCCCTGGCCGTTCTCTTTGTTAGAGCCCGGTCAAACGGACTGCCCTTACCGTCCACTATTAAGCTTGTCCAGAACCTTCTCGAGAACTATATCCCCACTGCTTTGGCGACGCTGATAGAGCCTATATGGGTCATGATCAATCGTCTCCTCTGTATGTTGCAACCGATTGAAGAGCTGCGTAGCGGCAAGGCTGAAGCCCGAAACTCTGTCGATCTCAACTACAGCTCTTTACCACCTCAGCTTACGATGTTCAAGGCGCTGAGATCCAGACACTTCGTACTAGCGACAGTTTGCGCAATGGCGTTGTTGTCCAATCTATTAGCGATCACTTTTGCGGGAATCTTTAACCAGGACCTTGTCGAGATCCAGCGTGCCACGACATTCGATTCCCCGTTCGAGATGAAGTTTGTTGCCATCAACGGCAGTATCGGGCCAAAGAGTTCGCAAAATTTTGGATCTTTAGAACCATCGGGGGCATACCGTGGCGGCAATTCGGCTGATCAATTCCTCATCGCCGAGTCTAACTTCACCCAAGGGACACCACTTCCTGCCTGGACCGACGAAAAGATGTTCTATCTACCCTACATGACAGCCAATCCAACCAACGCAACTCCTACTGATCAATACGAAGCCGAAACGGTAGCTTTCGGCGCTGAACTACAATGTGAGACTTTGCATGACGGTATCGATTACCGAGCACGAGTCCGAAAGGACCCCAGTCTTGCTTCTAATACGATGTGGATGGACTTCAACAGTACAGCGCGTCTGAACACGAACATCACCGTTTGCCCAATAAACACTTCAACGTCTCTAAGATACGGTCCAATTCGACCGTTACATGTCGGGATCAACGAGACTTGCCAGCGTGGACCAAGTGCCACGGAGGTCATACTCTTGCTCGACGCAGCTGCGAACGCCACGCAGAGTGAGAAAGATGCCTGCATGGCCACGGTTGTGCTAGGCTGGATCCGAGGCCCTAATGGATCGTGTGGGAGTGTGGAGACAGACTTGACGGCACAGAACTCGTTGTTTGTGCGATGCAGACCGAGGTTCGTGAACAAACGAGCAACCGTTCGAGTAGATGCGAGCGGCCGACTCCAGAAAAAGGTCGATAGCCTAAAGCCACCCAGCACCAACCAAAGCGACTTAAGCAAAATGTTCAGTAACGATCCTATAAACCTCATCGGACAAAGCAACCGCTATTTGTTCAAGTTTACCACGAGTGGCTGGCACAACGACAGCCATGCTGAAGATTTCATGAACTACTTCGCCACGCGAGAGAACCACAGCAAACGGCTGGTTGACCCCACTGCCAATGTGCCAACACTCAAAGATGTCGATGACTCGCTTGGAAGGGCGTATTCGAGGTTGTTCGCGATATGGTTGGGTGCCAACAAACAAAAGTTATTGGTTGCGCGAAGTGACCCGAACCAGGCTTCAACAACGAGCTGGAAAGTGTCGGTTGAGCGACGTGTCTTCGTCTCTACTTCAATGTTCGTCATCTCCGAGACTATCCTCTGTATCTATGCGATCGTCGCCCTGATCGTCTATCTACGCCGCCCAGGTCGGTATCTCGCACAAATGCCAACATCAATGGCCGCAATCATCAGCTTATTCGCCGCAAGTACTGCTGTACAGGACATGAAGCAGACTTCACATCTCGACAGGAAGGGGCGCGCAGAGCATCTCAAGCTCCTAGATTCGCGTTACGGATACGGAAGTTACATTGGGAGCGGAGATGGTCGAGTGCATATTGGCATTGAGAAAACACCATTCGTCAAGGTCAGGTCAAAGCCAACCCGGTTCGATGCAAAAGTGAAGTTCTTCTACAAAGGCTCTGCAGTTTGATTGTCAATTAGACTAAATCAAAGTTGTCCTGATCAAAGTCCTTCGCCTACTCGCCCTGTCAATCCGTCGAGTGACAGTTCAGTCAGGTTTGCCGTGCGTTGCCTCGGAGTCTCCGCCTCGTTGTCTCTGTTTTGTGAGTGGACGACCGGAGATGAAGAGTGACAGAACTCATCAGATTCCTACCTAGTGGGCATGTCCCGCTCAGTCGCCGAGAGGAAGCGGTCTCCCCAAGCCACAAGCACATGTGATGAACAGCTTGTCAGGGAATATGCACTACAGGCCAGTGATCTCTGCCGTTGGCGGCCGCACTTCAGCAAGATGGCAGAAAAGGGAAGGTGTAACTTTCCGAAAGTATGGAGAAGTGGAGATGAAAAGAAAAGTCAACCGAAAACATGTTTGGACCCGCGAAAGCCAATGCTTGGGAGTTCGTTGTTGAGGCAGGCACAACAAGGCAAGTCATCGTGGCCTCGTGGTTTCCTGTTCGATCCTACACGTCGGGTCGACAAGTGCTTGCTCGACATTTGTCCTTTCGCAACGTCATTCCATCCAAACTGTTTTACCTGTGAGTTCTTACCCACAAGTTCGTTGGCGACGACCCCCGGCGTACCTTGGTGGAGACCACATGTTTCATTTCAAAGACTTTGTCAGTCCCCGCATATCCTGATTGCCTGTCACTGCTGAACCCACCGTGATGAGAACAAGCCTTCATGGTGGGGCGCGCCGTCGACCAAGTCGACCAACACTCTGGTCAATCATGATCACAGGCTGCATGCCGCGTTCTTTTTGATGAAACATGCTGACGATACCAAAGGCGGTAAGCGCAGGCCAATCAGCCCTGACCACCGGGCCCTCCAGCTTTTCCCGAGCGTCCAGGTCGATCGGTCGTCCACGCTGCGGCGCAGTCACCCGCGCCAGCTGACTACCGCTGCTGATCATTCATGCTGTCTATTTTGACTTTGCTCTAGACATGGTAATGAAGGCGACACCGACAGTTATACGAAGCTTTCAATATGCAAGGCTCGCATGAAGCCGAGAGGCGAAAGAGATGGCAGCCAAAAATAAGAACTACACGCGTAGGCCGAGAGGCGGTGCACCAAGCATCGACGCTCAAGTTAGGCCTACCCCCTGCAGCAGACACGCATGCTGCGAGCCGTGACACGACCGTTCTCTGCCGGACCTGAGCGGTCAGATTTGCGCCTGCGTCACAAACACGGCGGTAAACACGATTTGTACGACTGGACAAGCACCACAGGTGTCGCGAGAGCTGACTTGGTTCGTCGTTGACTGGCGATGGGCGCCAGAGCCGTGTGCGCTGAGATGAGAAGGCCAACGAATAGAGTGGCGGAGAGTGGTGTTTGAGACTTAGCTCCGAGGCGATCGCGCTCCACACCAGACTCACTTTGGCCTGATGCCCTTTATCGATAGGCCTCGATCTGACCACATGCAGGACCCCGACGACAGGTGCAAGGATCCCGCCGGCAGACGTCAGGAGGCGACATCCACCCATGTCTGCCCAACTGAGTCGACTTCCGCTTTTTGTTTCAGGAACAATTCCCATCTGAGGAGCTTCGGGCCAATGAGAACCAGGATGTGCCTGCCGAGCGTTGCAGAACCTGAGCCGTCTGGACAGCCCGCTTGCTGTTACACTCCCACTAAACCATGATGGGCGCCAGAGCCGGACGGCCCCTTCAATCAACCGTTGCATGAGAGGCTATCCCTCGTCGATTAGCCTGTGCTCCCTGACCATGATCCGCTGTGGCACCAGCTGCTGGTTCCCTTACCGGCCTGCACACGACTAGGTACTGTACGTACAGACCGCCACAGGCCAGCCTGCCTAAAAGGGTGGGTTACAGGATATATAGCACCCAGGGGCGCACCTCTTGTTCCATATCGCAGGTTCATCACAGCAGTTCTTTCAGCTTCATTCTTCATTTACATATCTTGCCTGTGGCAGATATCACATTCTTTCTCAGCTGAGAGTTGATCATCAAAGAGCTAGTCTCACTGATCTACTTGCCTTTCCTACAGACCGCAAGACTTCTTGGTATGTATTCTCTCTCCTGTTTCGGAAGTGTTTTGGACAGTTGAATGCGCTCAGTATGACTCCTTTTACACACTGGCATCCTGTTCAAGCCCAGCATTCATCTTCTTGCTCGTTATGTTCTCGTGGCCGCTGCATGCAACATCGACAGGACATTCGTGCTAACTGTGCCTCGTAGAAACAGCCTCGTCAATCAACATCAGACAACACAGTCACTACACACTTGCACACATCGTTTAGCTGGTCTAGCGATTTTCAGATATAACCAACTTTTCACGCACTCTTTCAGACACCAATATGTTCTCCAAGGCTACAGCTATCCTGGCACTTGCTGCCAGCGCTACCGCGCACATGACCCTCAAGTACCCCGTCCCTTACGGCAAGGCCACTCTCGACCGCGCTCCTCTGGCGCCAGCCGACTACCCTTGCAAGCAGCGCTCCGGCGTTTACGAAGTCACCGAGATGAACCAGTGGAACGCTGGAGAGACTCAGACAATTGCATTCTCAGGTACCGCTGTTCACGGTGGAGGTTCGTGCCAGTTCTCAATCACCACCGACACTGAGCCCACCGAGGCCTCGCAGTGGAAAGTCATCCACAGTGTTGTTGGAGGTTGCCCTTCCAACGTCACTGGCAACCTGCCTGACAACAACGAGCTTGATGGTGCGGCCACATTCCCCGTCACAATGCCAGAGTCCATTCCTGATGGCCAGTACACCTTCGCATGGACCTGGTTGAACAAGGTTGGAAACCGTGAGTTCTACATGAACTGCGCTCCTATCCAGGTCGGCAGCTCCGGCGCCACTGCTTCTGCTGCCAACGCCGCTTCGGCCCTCAGCGCTCTCCCTGACATGTTTGTTGCCAACCTGCCCGATACACAGTGCAGCACCAAGGAGAACGAGGACTTCAACTACCCTGACCCTGGCTCTTCCCTTGTTGACGGCAACAGCGCCGCCCTGGGTGACGATCTTTCCGGTGCTGGCTGCGCTTCTATGACCAAGATGGGTGCTGGTAGTGGTCAGATCGGCTCGCCTACTGGAGGTGCCGCTTCTTCAGCCCCAGCTGCTACTCAGCCTGCTGCCTCTTCCGCTGTTGTGTCTGCTCCTGCTGCCTCAGCTCCTGCTGCCTCTTCAGCACCTGGTTACTCCGCCGCGCCTGTTGCCTCGGCCTCGCCCGTTGTTTCTGCCCCCGGTGTCTTCGCCCCTGGTGCTTCGTCCGCACCTGCTGCTACTTCTGCGGCACCCGTTACTTCGGCTACACCCGTCGCGTCTGCTGCCCCGGTCGCCTCTGCTGCTCCCGTCGCCTCGGCCGCACCTAGCACTCCTTCGACTGGCGAGGACTGCACGCCCTGCACCAACGACGGCGCTGTGGTCTGCATTGGCACCAGCTCTTTCGGTCTCTGCAACCGTGGCTGCGCTGTTGCGCAGCAGCTCGCTGCTGGCATGGCCTGCACTAACGGTGCGATCAGCGCCGCCGTTACCAAGCGGTCCTTCCCTCGTGCGCACCTTCACAAGCGTCACGGCTCAGGCCTTCGTCTCCTTTAGGGACGATGTACTCCATCGTTCGATGATTGTCTTTTCCTTTGATCTTTTATCGCGGTGATGGTTACGAAATGCATCGCCTGGAGTTGGCTCGGATGGGATACCCGCCCTGGATAGGGTTTGGAGACGGCTGGGTTGGATTTGCTTGTTTATACCTCTGGGTCGGTCCCCTTGCACGGATGTGCTTGGAGTTTTCTTGGACCCGGGTTCACTCTTGTTGTACATTCTTCTTCGTTCATGCCAGGCCTTGATGGCTGGTGTGCCCTTTTTGTTTGATTCTGTAGAACTCTGTGATGGTTCGAACCTCGACACTACATACGCACTGCCTGTGTACAAATATCAAAGACCAATGATACATTCACTTCAGATATACAATACTTTCATGGACATGTTGTGACTCCCTCTTCTGTCGTGTTGATGCGTTGCCAGTCCACCTGCGATCACAATATAAGATCTCAGATTGATCTAGGAGTGCGTCACATTGATTAAAAAATTGTTTTTCAACATCAGAGCTATCGATTCGCGCAGTTTCATCCCGCATCGAGCGCTGTTGCGGACGTTGTGAATTTTCCTGCTCATTGCTGGGTAACTGCATTGGAAAGAAGTGAGGGTCTTTCCAGGGACCAAGAAATCACTAGACCACACAGGTGGGAATGCAGTATGCTAGGTGATCTTCAATGTCTTGCAGTCCAAGACATCTTTCGAACCTGCATGAGCACGAAATGCATGCAAACAGGCCGGTCTCACTCATGTTGTCATCCTGCCTAAGGCGACTGGCCATTGGACAGCCTCGTGCTGCTCGTGCTGCCGGCTTGGCTCGATCCCCTCAGCAGCTCAGCACCTGCTGTGCGACGGGTTAGCAACACCAGCGCACTGCCAGCACGCGACGAAGCAGGCGACACATCCACCTCTCTCCCTCGACTGACCCAAGCCCATTGCTGATTGTTCGCCCGTTGCCAGTCAGCATTACAAGCCACGAGCCTCGGCCTTCGTTCCACGTTCCACGCCCCGTCGCCACTCTCAGGGTGCGTGCGCCTCTTCGCCCCACTATCACCGCCTCGCGACCTTGTCCTCCACATTCTTCCTTTGAACGCCCACAGCTCCCGGTAAACAGCGCCGCCCCGTTTGCCCAGCATGGACAACAACAACCAAGATGCCGACCAGCAGTCGTACCTGGACAATGCCATTCGCGCAGTCCAGCAGAAGAAGCCCATCCCTGAAATCGACTTTACCCTGCACACCATGGAAGACGGCACACAAGTGAGCACCCAGGAGCGTGTATGCAAAGGTATGCTCGCCACAAAAGCTCTGCCAGCGCTCTAGCCAGCGCTCTAGCCAGCAGCAGCTCCTCTATAGAATGAGGCGCCGGCGACATGACGCTGACCCCGCTGTGACCTTCAGACGTGCAAGCGCCAGCCTTCCACCCGCCCACCGACGAGCAGTTCTTCTCGCCCCAAGACCGCACAAAGCCCAACATCCAGTTCTTGAAGCAGCACTTCTACCGCGAGGGGCGCTTGACCGAGCAGCAGGCGCTATGGATCATCAAGAAGGGCGCTGAGATTCTGAGGTCGGAGCCTAATCTGCTGGAGATGGACGCCCCCATCACCGTGTGCGGTGACGTCCACGGCCAATACTACGATCTGATGAAGCTCTTCGAAGTCGGTGGAGACCCAGCGGACACACGCTACCTGTTCTTGGGTGACTACGTTGACCGAGGATATTTCAGTATCGAGGTAAGGCAAGCTCTGTCTGGTTACCAGCACATGCTGACTGACTATCCCAGTGCGTTCTGTACCTGTGGTCGCTCAAGATCTGGTACCCAAACACGCTCTGGCTGCTCCGCGGCAACCACGAATGTCGTCATCTGACCGATTACTTCACATTCAAGCTCGAATGCAAGCACAAGTACTCCGAGGCTGTCTACGAAGCCTGCATGGACGCCTTCTGCGCGCTTCCCCTGGCTGCTGTCATGAACAAGCAGTTCCTGTGCATACACGGAGGACTGAGCCCTGAGCTCCACACACTCGAGGACCTGAAGAGCGTATGTGACAAGATGCACGTCCACATAAAATGTGCTGACTCTCCCAGATTGACCGTTTCCGCGAGCCACCCACACACGGCCTCATGTGCGATATCCTCTGGGCCGACCCTCTCGAGGAGTTTGGACAGGAAAAGACGAACGACTTCTTCATCCACAACCACGTCCGAGGTTGCTCGTACTTCTTCTCGTACCCCGCCGCATGCGCATTCCTCGAGAAGAACAACTTGCTCTCCATCATTCGTGCGCACGAAGCCCAAGATGCTGGATACCGCATGTACAGGAAAACAAGGACGACTGGTTTCCCCAGTGTCATGACCATTTTCAGTGCGCCCAACTACCTCGATGTCTACAACAACAAGGCTGCCGTCCTCAAGTACGAGAACAACGTCATGAACATCAGGCAGTTCAACTGCACACCCCATCCGTACTGGCTGCCCAACTTCATGGACGTCTTCACCTGGTCCCTGCCATTCGTGGGAGAGAAGAGTGAGTACCTCTGTACCTCACGACACCTCTAAGCTAATTTCTCCCAGTCACCGACATGCTCATCGCAATCCTCAACACTTGTTCCAAGGAGGAACTCGAGGAGGAGACACCCAGCTCGTTGGCTTCCGGGCCATCTTCGCCACAACCGCTCGCCAACCTCGACCCAGACTCGACAGAGTTCAAGCGCCGTGCAATCAAGAACAAGATCCTGGCTATTGGTCGCCTCTCTCGCGTATTCCAGGTATTGCGTGAAGAGAGTGAGCGTGTAACTGAGTTGAAGACAGCATCCGGTGGCCGCCTCCCAGCGGGTACGCTCATGCTTGGTGCAGAAGGCATCAAGCAAGCCATCCACAGCTTCGAGGACGCCCGCAAGGTCGACCTGCAGAACGAGCGTCTGCCGCCAAGCCACGAGGAGGTTCGCAAGTCTCAAGAGGTGCACCGAGAGCAGGCTCTCGAGAAGGCCACAAAGGATGCGGAGAACGACAAGGAGCTCGGCAGGGTTGCACGAAGAATCAGCATGTAAGTCGTCTGGTACCGTCAGGCCCTCACACGAGCTAATCGATACAGGTCTTCTGGGTCAAGGAGAGGCTAGGTGCCAAAGCGACTGTTGAGGTTGAGCGAGTAAGCTGGGTTCGCTGGTCTGCGTGTTCGATCTGGTGTGGACTATGGTGTTACCTACATACCACGCTGGCGTTGTGCGAATTAGCAGCGCGACCTAGAGGAAACGACTTTACGATGAACGGTAGTAATTTGCTAGCCAAGCGCCGTGTTCTGGGCGAGTCGGCCTTCATTGAAAATATATCACTACTTGCATACCACGTCCAGCTCGCGTGAAGTCACCATGAAGCGTGAACTGGCCCAAGCTTTCGGCGGCCCGAAGATGAACCGCCATGCATCGCCTTCAACATGCCAACTCTTCCCCACAGCAATGCACAACTCCAAGCCCGATGCCTCCATGGGTGGCCTCTGCGTCGCGTTTGACGTCGCTGACAAGAGGGCGAGCTATTGAACGACTGCCCATCGCCTTTCGCTGCCACAATGCAACACTACGCGCGTTGAACCTCCGGGTCCGCTCCGCATCTACACATGTTTCGCCCACGGCCATAAACCTGCGACCCAACATCCCTCCACGCAACAAGGAGCTATACGATGCACTGTCTGCACTCAGCGGTGCTGCCGAGACCTATGTCAACATCAGTAGACTGCAATTGGCGCTTAGTGGACTGGCGGCGCAAGATGCTGTCACGAGGGTTGCTGGTGGGTTCAATGCTTGCATAGCATGGGCATAGCTGACAGTTAGTTACAGTGCTCGGCCTGAATAGCCAAAGTAGTGCTCAGCGACTCGCGCGCTTACTTCTTGCGGATCCATTGGGTGATGAAGAGAGTTGGGAGAGGGAGCTTGAGAAGGCCGGAGACGGGAACGAGAAGGCTGTGTTGCTGAAGTGAGCGCATCGTAACGGGAACCAATGCCAGACAGAGAGCTGACCATGGCTAGGTTCGGAGACGAGAACGATACGCACCGCCCGACACCGCTGTACAAAGTCCTTTCCGCGCCCTCAAGGGTCCTGCGAGCGCACAATCTGGAGGTCCTAGTCTCGACGCTTAATGTTGATACCGCGAACATGCTGATGACCGCCTCAACCGAGAGCTCGGAGGAGTCAGTCCTGGTGCCCAAGCTGCAAGCCACCTCTGCACGAGGCACACCTGTGCCATACCCAGTGCACAAAACATTAATTCTTGGCGAGGGACTCGACAGCGCACTGGCGTTTGGCAGATTCTCGTCAGACAGCACCAAGGACATGCGCGAAATGGTTAAGGTTGCAGTCGATTTGCCTGCACCACAGAAAGAGGCACACTCAGATGCGCAAGCCGAGAGCGCAGCAATCAACGTCGAAGTCGGGTCGCAAGCGCTCGCAAGCTTCCGGGAGTCCGTTGCAAATTCACAGATCTTCGAGCGCGGTTGGTTCATAAGCGGTCTCCCCACTCTGTCCAAATGGCTTACCAGCGACCTCCAACCCGCCGAGCCCATCAAGCCTACCATGAGGACTCTCATATCCTCCATCGCGGACGATGTCGAAGCAAAGCTTCTCAAGGAAGACACAGCGCGCCTCACCCTTCTCGCATCGATACCCACCGACCAAGAGGCTACCGCAGCCATAACCAATGCGCTCGATGTCTGGGCGGAGAGAAGTCACACTGAGCTCCGTGACGAATTGGACGAAGCTTTCTCAGCGCGCAACTGGCACAAGCTCAGCTGGTGGAAACTCTTTTGGCGTGTTGACGACGTGACCATGCTCTCGCAGGAGATCATAGAGCGAAGATGGCTCATCAGCGCGGAGAAGAGCAGCATCTTCCTTGCCGGACGCATGGCACAGGCTGGCTTCCCCGAAGACTTACCCAAGAACGTAGTGTACGAGATCCCTGTAACAACAACAGACACAGCACCAACTCTCGACAATCCGCCACCTACCAACCTCTCCACCGACGTCCGCAAAGCCCAACCTTGGTCAGACAACATAGCGACCGCGCGCCAGGACCTCGTAGCCGCAAACGTCCCTCCCCTCCAAGCACTCGCCCAAAGACTCATCCTACAAACCATGTCTACAACATCCCTTTCCAGCGCCTTATCGGCGCTCCTATACGTCTCCTCGAGCTGCTCCGTCTTTGAAGCAAGCGCCGTAGCAGCGCTAGGCTTAACATTCAGCTTAAGACACATGCAGAAGTTATGGGAGGGCGCACGGGAAAGCTGGCAGGGAACCGTCCGAGAAGAGGGACGGCGGACGCTGAAAGCCACCGAGGACTTGGTTAGGCTGATCATAAGGTCCAAGGAGCACGGTGCGGCGAAGGTGGATGAGGGTGCTGTAGAGCGGAGACAGGCTAGGGAGGCTGTTGCGGCTGTTAGGGAGGCGTTGGCGAAGATGAGCGAGCGGAGTGAGCGCGGGGAGTAGGGTGCTGGGGTGTATGATATTGTAAACGTTAAAACTCCGAGTTGATTCACACACGCATCACTACGACAAGTTTTCCAGTGCAAGGCCTAGCAGTCCGCAACCCCGGCACCAGCGTACACCGAGTCTATCCCAATCCGACGAGGACTACTGTGCGTTGTCTTGATCGTGGGAGGCGGTGTTGGATCTCATTGCTATTCACTTTACTTTGCTTTATTTTGTTTCACCTCGTTTCACTGGATGAATGGGATTGAGATGCACAATGTACAATGTGTCTTGGTTCTTCTTTGTTTGCCGGATTGGTGGATTGATACTTTGAAACAGAATCACTTACGCCAAGTCTAAACGACAGTTTTGGATAGTGTCGTTTTCTGCAATCTGGTGATGTGAAAGACGAGGTGTAGATCGTGCGTTGTCTGTGTGGTTGTTGGGAAGTTGGAGTGGCGTTGCAGCCCAAACGATGAATTGCTATGTGCGGTCACAATGCAAAGGAACTGGCACTACGCTGCGCTTCACCCTGAGAATTCACTCTCCACAATACTGTGTGATATTCACTTCTCTCACACCACCCTCACTTTCTGAAGCCTCAATTGCCTCCACGTTTGCTTCAAAATATGCACACTACGATGCCGCGGTCTTTCAAGAAGCTGTTTTCCACGAAACTCCGCCCAATGGGGGCAACTGCAGAGCTGGAACCCGAATTGAGTTGTAGGACTATTGATCTCTTGCGGTTTCCTGCGGAGATTCGTGTGAAAATCTACGAGGAGGTTATTTGCTCAGCCGAGATTTACCAAAACATCGGTCTTGTAAGTAGCTTCTGGGACGGTAATGAGACCAGCGAGAACGGCGACTATCTTGATGACAACGTTGTTGGCACCCCGAACGAGCAGGCTACGCCGGGACACAACACGGACAATATCGGATACGTCCGTTCTGAAAGCGTCAGAAGCTTCGTCGACATTCTGACCCTACGCTTGGTCTGCAGGCAGGTGACGCAGGAACTCGACTACGAGATTGTCAAACACACCACTAGTCGGATAGAACGCTTAATCAGCACGCTGGACAGACCGTTTGGCTACTCCGCCTGTTCAAACAACCTTTTTCACCCGCTCTGGCAAGGGCAGCCATTACTCGTGCTCGAACCAAAGCCAAAGACGTACAAAGACATCCAGAACCTGCGCTTCACTACATTCGCATCAGACATTCACTACTCAGGCAAGCTGGGCGACGACGAACTGATCTTCCTCGATGCCCTGGGCCCGCACGTCCGCAGCGTAGTCCTCAACATGGTAATCCCTGAACACGTCACTGCTGCCCGGGCGTCAGAGCAACACGTCCGCAGTGTAGTAAACCGAGCTATCAAAGCATTGAACCTGCATATGTTCTACGACATGTGCGATATAGTCATACAAGAGCAGCATGTCGAGGGCAAACCACTTCCTCGGGGCGGCGTGGTCAAAGTCCAGGTCTGCTTCCCTGCTGGTCATACTTACGACCGCTCGGGTTTGTGTGATGTCTTCGTCGTTTATGGGGAGTCGATCGGCTTGGAGGTTGACCATTTCGAACGCGTGAGGGGTCAAAGCTTGGGTACCGTGTTTGCGTTTGCGGGAGTGGATACGTTGGCGAAGGGCAGGGGTTCAAGGAAATGTGTTCTAGGACGCGTCAAGAGCGTCTGGAAGAAGGTGACTGCGGGCCGCTTGGGATGATGAGATGTAACTGTAGAGCCACATTGGTAATTGAATGGGGCATGAAGAGCGAAATTGACGCCACTTCTCGTTCTTGCAGGGGACTGTACGTAGGCTCTGCGACGGCGCATAGACGGTACCATCTTCAGCCGGCACTAGAGGCATAAAAACTCCTTGGTAATTAGGTGAGCTCAATTATTGAAGATGATCACTCATCAAGACATGGGTACACCAAGACGTGTCCATAGAATCAGTAAGGCATACTCGTCAAAGTTCCCCTTGATATTGTTCCACAAACCCTCGCCCTACTTTACTCACTGACCCATCAGCACACGTACCCCCACAAAGCCTGCTTATTCACAAGAGCTTGCAAAATGGTAGTGAATCTCATCACAAAATCACCCCAACCCCCAACCCAATATCCAAAACCTTCCAACCCAGCAGCCTCTAAGAAGTCTGCACATAAATCTCACTACTTCCACTACTCTGATACCCCTCCGTCGCCAGGATCTGATAATAATGCGTGCCCAACCGCATCCCATAGCCCGCCCAAGCGTTGAAATGGTTCTGCATATTCACACTCCCGCTGCTGCGCTTACCCTGCCTAACGGACCAGTACTGCTGAAAGGTGCGTGTGCCATCGATAGAGGGCTGGTTCGTGCGCGTCGAGACGTACACATCGTAGGTGCCGCCGTCAGTGTAGGTAGTACCTTTGCGCTGGCCGCCGCTGCCGGGGTTGTAGGTGCCGTAGTTTTCTACGACGTAGTATTCGACTAGCGGGTTGCGCGTCCAACCGTAGACGGCGAGGTAGCCGTTACCTTGGGGGGAGAAGGAGCCGCCGTAATTGATGGTTCTTAAGTGGTTGTTGAGTTAGTAGGGGTAACTTCAACCTTTGGGAGGTATTTACCGGCCAGTGCCTGGGTTCCATCCTTTGCCGCCTACAAAGTTACCTGTGTTGCGCCAGGTGACGGAGTACTTGCTCCCCTCGCCCATGGTGTACTGTGCGGATCCACCGCCGTCGGACCACCAAGAGTAGAAGTAGCCGTTGTGGTAGCCTTCCGAGTTAGCGGTCGATTGGCGTTTCTCGAGGGATGTGGTGTTGGCGTCTGCGCGCTCTGTGAGGACGTCTAAGGGTGCGCTTAGCACGCCCAAGGCTGCTGTACAGGCAAGGAGGAGAGACGTGAAGGAAACCATCGTTCACGAGTCAGGCAGTGTACTTGTTGTATTGTATTTCGATTCCTCTGACCAACACTGCCTTCATATAGTCCGCATTCAAAGTTATTAAGCCTGAATACGTGATTATTATCCTGTCAAGTAGATCTTGAGAATCGACTCGGTGCACCTCTGTCAGTAATCCAAGCTCGATAAATTAAATCGTGTGACATGTGTCTTCCTCAATAGGCAACCTAGTGTCGATGTCTCGGTTGATTCAGACATGCCCAGCCTTACTGCAACCGGTGGTTCACCAACAACCCCTGTCTGCCCAAAGAATCTCCTAATGTAGGCAGGAAGCCGAGGCGTAATCATGGGGAACCCTTCAATTGCTAACCCTCGGGAAATACCCCACATAGCAGAGCCCACTCAGTGTTTCTTTTCCAGATCGTAGTGCATCAATCTGCTCGAGCCCCGCCGCTATCGTTTACTGTGTGCACAACCGGCAGTACAAAGCGGCTTTTGAAAGTGTATGAGCGCTCTGTCTGCTGCTCCTCTTTGTTCTGCATGATAGTGAAGAGGTAGATATTGTCAGTCCCCAACACCATAAGGTTGTAGCTTGTCTCCTTGGCCCTGGCGCCATCGGCTTTGGCCAGCTTGTGTAACGTCAGTATGATCTTCTTGGAGTTCATTGTGACTTTTGTCTCAGCGCTCCACATGTATGGAGGGCTCAAACCGTCCAGATCGCCATAAGATAGCGAAATAGCGGTGTGTGTGCGATGACTCTTGTTATCATTCTGAAGGAGCATTTGCAGAGTGTCGAGATGCAGCGCATATAGTTGGTGTATGAACCTGGGCCAACAATTGGTGACGACCAGGTGGAGGGTGACATTGCAGACCCAGCCGAAGAGTGGATGCGGTAACCTCGTTTCCAGCCGGCAAGGCAAGATTCCAGAAGATTCTGGCAGACTCGCCACGATGCGCTGAAGACATCCCTCCAGCTCGGCCTGAGAAGGCAGTTGCACGAGCATGTCTTGATTCATCTGGAGGCAGGAGAAGAAGGCGCCTGTCCAATCCGAAGTCGTGGGTGAGAGCGTCATGTAGCTGCAGATGTACAGGCGAAGCTCGGCAGGTATGCTGAGTAGCCGGTTTTCTTCCTGCAAAATGATGGGATGAGACTGCTGAACTACGTGCTGCTTGTGTACGATTTTTACTGGAGTGACTATTTGTGAATCTTTGCTTTATTTCGCGTGCCCATGGTTGATGCGCGGACGTGAGATGAGGTTGAAGAATTCGTTGGTGGTATTGTGACGCGACATGGCAGATACGGTTTACACTATTGTTTTCGTCAGAAGTATAGTTGGTATCTAGATCACTAAATGGATATCCTATATAAGTTTAACATAACATAAGCTAGTATCTTCTAGGCGTATCTAGTTATCAAGTCCAATTCTTGTACTCTTACTATCTGAAAAAATCTTCTTTATCCTTAATACTTAATAGATGCTTTTATATTTCTTACTATCTGTAAGGTTTTAGATGTACTAGCTTTGTACAATTTAGCTAAAATTTCCATAAGTCAACGTTTAGCAGATTGCCTCTGACTTGTCTATGTCGCATGCGGGGAAGTACTTGCGTACGTGTACATCCACTTTTCTTATGCAGAAGATTATCACATCATCGTTATTTTTGAGGATCAATTTGCTTGATGAAACTTAGTATCACCTACTAGCTATGACTGTAGATGTGAATACACAATTAAACCTCAAAACGCCTAAACCATGCCCATCAAAACGTCCCAAGATCTATGCAAACGCCTAGTTGCAATCGCAATAAGTGCGGCCTAGATACCAGCCATCCTGAGGAGCGACTCAACGTCTTCAATCACCTCTTGAACACTCTTGCCGGCGTCGACTGGCAGAACATCTACCTCAGATGCGGAAGGCGCACCATAAATGGCTAGTTGGCTGTCGACCATCTCAGGCTTCATGTAATGTGGATCGCGGCTCTGCATGCGACGCACAAGCTCTTCCTGCTCGGCTTGAAGATCCACAAACACAACTTGAACACCTTGCTGCCCCATAGTGCGAAACTTGTCGCGGTATTGCTTCTTCAGCGCAGAGCAAGATACGACAGCTCTATCGTAGCCTAAGTCGTTGACAGTCTCGAGAGCGCGCTTGTTCAGCCTGTCGAGCCAAGGCGCACGATCATCGTCACCAAGCGGGATTCCCAATGCCATCCGCTCAACAGCACTGAAAGAGTGCAATTCGTCGCCTTCAATAAAGGGTGCCTTTAGTTTTGCACTTAGATGTTTTGCGACGGTTGATTTGCCACTGCCACAAGGGCCAGCAATAACGATGACCTGCTTTTTCTTTGGGACAATGCCAGAGGAAACCTGCTTCCAGGCGCTCGAATTGAACTGATCAACGAAGGTCTTGACGAATGATGCATCAAGCACTGGAGCATTGTCCAATGTGGATGAGAAAGAGCGTGCGACTGCGGTTTCATAAGTTCTCGATGGACCAAAAGTGTCTTTGTCGTACTTGGAGGCGAAGAAATCTACGAGTTTGAAAGTGGGATTGTTAGCGACATCGTTGCTGGAATTGCGCAGCCGCGCCACCCACTCCTTTGGCTCGACCTCCTCAAATCCCAATCCGGCTTGTCGTAAAGCTGGAAGAAGATCGTTTGTCCACGAGAAGGTCTTTGCGTTGGTGACGTTTGCGACGATTGGACCTGCATTGCTGAGAGCAATCTCAGCAATGGCTTTGGCAATGACATCCACCGGAGTCCAGCTAGGGTTTTCTTGCAGTTTAGGTAGTGAACCGATTGTTAGCGCTGACTGCATCATCAGAGGAATAGCCTCGTCTTTGTTCCAGACACCGTGAACGGTGTCAGCAACAATCTGACCAACACGTAGCACCCTAGCTTTCACACCAGCCTTTTTTGCAGCTGCCACGCAGAGGTTCTCTGCCACACACTTGCTCTGGGCATATCCCATCCCTTGGGCCCAGTCCAGTTGAGCGACCTGCTCCGGAGTGATGCTAGTTGGGCAACGTGCCACTGTGCTGACGGAAGAACAGAAGTCGAAGCTTGCCGGTGCTGAAGAACGGTCGAAGAGACAGAGGTTGAGAAGATGGTTCACCCCAGCGATGCAATCTTTTTCGAAGGATGAAAGACCCCAATTGAAGTTTACTGCCCATGCACAGTGAATCACATTTGTCAGATTCTGAGCAATGGCTTCGTAGGTTGCAGTGGACAGTCCAAGGTGAGCATCGGAGAAGTCAGAGGGCAGGGCATTGATCTTTGCGCGCGCCTCCAGGGACATGGTATGATAGATTTTGCGTTGGAGCAGCGACTGTGTGACACGCTGCGCTGCATCTTTGCCATCTTTTGCTCGGACAAGACAGTGCACAGTTTCGATATCAGCGCGAGCTACTAGCTGTGCAAGAACATGAGCCCCAAGCGAGCCGGTTGTACCTGTGAGAACCACAGTCTGCTTGCGAGCGGATTTGAAGTCACTGTACTTGGAGATGAGATTCTGCATTGCGTCTTCGACTGATGCCTGATCTTCTGCTGTTCCAGTGCGTAGGTTGTGCAGATGAGCGCTTAGAGAAGCGATGGACGGGTATTCGAAGACAACGTTCTGGCCGAGCTTGTTGTTACCAACGTCGACAGTCTTGAGAATATCGGTACGGATTAGCATGGACTGCAATGAATCTAGACCAAGTGAGAAGAAGTCGGCCATCCGATCAATAACCTTTGCTTGTGGAAGGGACTTCGCCACAGTGGTACGAATGAAGGACTCCAACTCAAGGATATTAAATGTCTTGAGATCGCCCTGTGAGGCTGCTGCAAGGTCGTACGCGTTCTCGATCTCCGATGCAAATTGCTTGTAAAAGGCTTGCCTGATGATGCTCCCTTTATCTGTTCGGGGGAATTGGCAGTCATGAGGGAGCACCCGGATCATGTGTCGAGTCATCCTAGCGTAAGCTTCAGCACTTCGATTGGCTTCTTCGATCACTGGCCAGATTTGATCGATGATCTCGTCGCCAGACAAGCCAATTGTCGCAGGACTGGAAACAACAAGCATCCCGAGATACGGACGGGCTGTGCCAAACACTACCGTTTCGGTAACAGCTTTGTGCGAGCGGATAGTGCCTTCCATCATGACAGGATTGAACTTCTCGCCATTGACAAGAACGATGGTATCGTCGAGCCGCGCAACGTACTTCCAGGCCTTCTCAATTGTAGGATGCGGCTCGAACAGATCTTTGGTTGCATAGCTGCCGTCAGGACGGTTGGAAGCGACTTTGGAGGGCCATCCGGGAAGCACAGTGCATTCGTAAAGGTTAGGGCCTTGCGGTATCCACTTGAGGAAGGGTTGAAGCTTGGGCGACTCGCGAACATAGTTCCAGGCTTTGTCGCCATCAGGTCGGAAAGACGTCATGAGTTGGCCGACTTCGGTGCTGCGCTTGCATCAGTGAAAATTCTCGAGATGACAACAGGACTACTCACGCTCCATAGTGACCGACCAACTTGACGCCTTTATCGACCAGTAAATTACCCAGTGTATCTGGGCAGGCGCTACCTCCATACATAACAATCTTGAGCTGTTGTAACAGACCAATACCCTCGTCCGTCTCTGCAAGAAGCTTCAACGCGTACGGGACACCATAGAAGATCTCGAAATCGTGTTGTCGTAAGATAGAAGTTAGGTATGGTTGTGTGAGGGGTAAATCCGCGTTGTAAATGTGGATGCATTTACCGGAGTAGATGGCGCGGAAGAAATTGCAGATACCATGATTATGGTACAGAGGTAGGGTGATGAATGCCTTCATGTCCATGTGTATCCCGTAGTTCGCAATGCAGCTCCTCTGAGGCTGATAGATGGGTTTAGGAAGTCCAGTCGAACCTGCACATGTTAGCCACGACCGCCAGTACGGAAAATGCGCTGCCTACCACTCGAATGGATGATGAACACGTCATTTGCCGCTTCAACATCATGGTTCAGTTGATGATCCAGCCGAGTGTCCGCATGAACTTCGATGGGAAAGTCAAAGACTGATGCTCTAGCAATTTCCTCAACGTAGACAGAAGGCATACTTGTTTGCACATCGGCCGCAGTTTGCAGGAACCGTGCGTCTGCCAGCAGGTATGTCGCACCAGTAGTTTCAATCAAGGATTCAATGGCCAGTTGTGATATCCTTGTTGACAAGAACAGGACTGTATGGCCAAGCTTCGTGAGGGCTAGCATGGTGACTGCATAATCAAGGTTGCTGGGTCCAAGAAGCGCTACAGTGGTAGGCTTGAAGTCTGAGCTCGTCCTTGTTGGGATGAATGTCTGGTAATGCCTAGCAACTCGATATGCGAAGACATCGAGCTGTTGCATCGAGTAGTCGACAAATTCGATACCCGAACTCGGATAGGAGATGATTTTGGCATGAGGATATATGCGAGCCCGATGTCGTATCAAGGCGTCGACCGTCTGAATTGGTGCATCGTCAACCCTGTCGATGCGCTCGACGGTAGCTACGACGGATTTCAATAGAGAGGGTGAATGAGGGACTGGGAGTGCTATTTGTGGTGGTGCCATAATCTAAGGAGTGAGTTGCAAGAGCAGGGAGTGAGCAGACAAGACGAGCTTTCTGGGGAAGCTTTCATAGATCGTGGTCTTCATTTTAGTATCGAAGCTGCTGAGTAGTAGCTGTGGTTACCGTAGTCGCGGAGCATCCTCGAGGAAGGGGTGCATGCAGAGAGGTGCTTCCCGGAAAATCTCATTACTGGCTAAATGCGCGAATACGTCCTCACACACAGCTAGGCTAACGTTCATACAGGCATGATGTGCGTTGTTCGTGAAGTCATCCATGGCAAAACCATCGAAGTTGACTTGCATTGCGGATATTGACATGATTGGTGGGGGTATACCGGTAAGACTGTGTTTTCCCGTGCGCTAAATGGGCCAGATCTGCAATCTCTTACTACTGCAGTCTATTCCGGGGTTTAGCGTGGACTTCAGTCAATCAGGGGTACCCACATCTTGACCCCACTACAAGCTGGGGCTGGGTCGAACATGGTTCTCCGCACTGCCTACCCCACGACACCCGAATCTGTCACCTGCATCCAGGTCGACAGTGCTCTATAAGATCATCGCATCCGGACCTGCTATAGAATGCATAACCACCATCTCCTTAAACAAGGGTTGCAGGGTTTGAGTGCCTCTTGAACCTCATTTCGTGCCTCCACTTTCGTCAGTGATATCTTCTGAAGCCATCATGGCCGCCATCGACAAGAACGAGATCTCATACGTCGACGAAAAGTCGGAATCTGTACACGACACGAAACCACATCAGATTGTACAGATCGATAACATCCAAGTTCTCGGCCTCCATCCAGACGATGCGGACTTCTATATCAGTTTTTCTGAAGAGAAGAGAAAGAAAGTCATACACAAGGTCGACATTCGATTGGTGCCCATGTTGGCTGTTCTCTATCTTATCTCCCACATCGATAGGGCAAATATTGGCGTAAGTGACACTGTCAACTGGGATTTGGAACACAGTTTAATAACTGAACACAGAATGCGAAAATCGAAGGCATGGTTACTGACCTGAAGCTCGACGGTGTGCAGTGGAACATCGTGCTATCTGTCTTCTTCGTCCCATACGTCTTACTTGAAGTTCCGTCCAACATGCTTCTAAAGAAGTTCAAGCGCCCATCGGTCTACCTTGGCATCCTGATTGTTTGCTGGGGTATCATTATGACCTGCATGGGTGTGGTCAAGGATTTTGCCGGTCTTCTGGCCACTCGCATTCTGCTTGGAGTTTTCGAGTAAGTACTTTCAACCTCAGTCTCCTACAACATCATCGCTAAAAATGATCAGGGCTGGCTTCTTTCCAGGTGCTGTCTATCTCTGTTCGTATTGGTATATGCCAAAGGATCTTGCCACGCGTATCTCATACTTCTACTGTGCATCGGCCCTGTCTGGCGCGTTCAGTGGTCTTCTTGCTGCTGCCATCGCCAAGATGGATGGCGTGGCCGGTTATGAAGGCTGGCGCTGGATCTTCCTCCTTGAGGGCATCGTTACGGTCCTTCTCGGTGTCTCGTGCTTCTTCCTGCTCATCGACTCGCCAGCACTGAGTGGAAGGTGGCTCGAGCCTGATGAGATCCGTTTCCTCGAGCTGCAGAAGTTCATCAAGGATGGTGGCAAGTTTTCCGAGGAACAGGAAGACAAGCTCCGTTGGAATGACCTGAAAATGGTTCTGTGCAACTGGAGACTTTATATGCAGGCCTACATTCTACTTTGCAGCTCAGCCTGCTCATATGGGACCAAATTCACTCTGCCCACGATCACCAAGGGTATGGGCTTCAACAACACCAACGCTCAGCTGATGACTGTCCCACCGTACGTTTGTGGTGCCATCAGCTCAATCATTTTCGCGCGCCTATCTGATAGGTTTTACTGGCGTCTGCCCTTCGTTGCCATCCCTCTGTCCCTGATCGCTATCGGATACTCGGTCATAATCGGGTTTCAAGGTAACCTGCGCGCCAACCTTGGCCCCTCCTTCTTCGCCATCATCCTTACCTGCATCGGTATCTACCCCGTGCAGCCCGCTGGAAGTTCTTGGGCAGCGAACAACCTGGCGCCAAGTTCCCGCCGTGCCATCGGCGTAGCCTTCAATATATGCGTCGGCAATATTGGCGGCATCGTTGGTAGTTACATGTACCTCGAGTCGGAGAAGCCCAAGTACAACACCGGTTTCGGTCTTTCGCTTGCCTTCGGAGCCTCTGGGTTTATCGTCGCCTTTTTGTTAGAGGCGTCCTACAAGTGGGGCAACTCTAAGAAGGCCAAGCTTGATGAGGATGACATTAGGGCGAAATACACTGACAGGGAGTTCCTTGAGATGGGCGACAAATCGCCCCTTTTCAAGTACACATTGTAAATCTGGGAAAGATACCGAAACTTGAAATGCGAACACCAATGCATGATGGTCACACTTTGGGTCGTTTACATTTTGCAAAGTGGAAAGGGAGATAGTACGCCTATCCATATGAAAACAATGACTCACGATGTTGATTTCGGTCTGTTTCATAACCTCCTCCACATTATCTAAAGTCAGCTTATACATCAGAGAATCTGGAAGTCATGTGTGTGCTAATATATAAGTTGGACGGTGACTGGTCTCAGGGTTGAATCACGCTTGAGCACGATGGAAGCGAAGGGCTTAAACGATTACCACTTGAGAGCTGCCGATGAGACACTTCTGTGCACTACACAACTCCTCTCATCAACGCTGTATACACATCTTTTGAGCTAGAGCTTGAAAGCTTTAAAGAGTCACTACGAGGTATCTAAGTAATAAACAAATAAGTTTTCTAAGAAGTTCTAGCTCTGCGTTGTTGTTTGCAGCTAGTGTTCGTGTGGGAACGCAAATGCCAGGTGGCTCGTCGGCAACTCTCAGGTGATGTACGCCCGGCAGTTACGAGTGCATCGATTCTAATACGCCCAGCTCATCGTTTTTCATCACTGAGAGCAATTCTTGAATTTCTGCAGTCGCTGGCTCCAGCGTCATTTGTCTCGGCTTTAATGCGCCAACGGGCTCTGTTCCAGCATGCCATCGTCCCTCACTCGCAGTCATCAGATGCGCATCATGTGGTCTGCTGAGGTTGTAAGAAGCGGAGTAACATAAGATGGCATCACGCGTCGCCCATCCATGTCAAAGATTGCTCGTTGTAGCCTGGCAGAGATGCGAATGCTGAAGAATCTAAATCGAGCCAGTCGGTAGTCTCCCAATCATCCAAAAAGTTGCGAAGCCCTGGTGTGTTAGTGTCGATTGGACTGCCAAAAAGAGGTTGCCATAGCTGTGCAAGGGCGGCGTCTTGCATTAGATCTTTGTCAGACACATTTAGCCGCGCGTGGATTGCATCAGACCCAGCTGTGATTGCAGCCAGCGAGTCGTCGATCTGCGTCGGCTCTTGTATGGCTCTTGCGGTCTTCCTCTTAGCCTCCGTTCGTAGTTCCTGCAGGATGATGCTGTATTTTCGTGATGGCGAGTTTGTTGCAGTTGCTTGAGCAAGGTGGTTCAAGCATTTCTCCGCTTGATCGAGGATTTTTTGACGTTCAACAACAGTAGGGTTGTTGTTGCTTTCTTGAATCGCCCACACATAGACAACCACAAGCGCACAGAAGCAGACGTAGTGTGTCCACCAGAATGCATGAAACAAACGTCCTTCCCGGGCCATGCGATCAACCGCTTCCAGAACCGATTGAGCAGCTTTGATACATTCTGTTATACTTTCTCTCGCAAGCCGCCTTAGTTCGTCACTGTGGCGTACAGTATTTTTTAATAAGAACGGACGGTGCGCAAACATGACAGCATGGGAGTAGGACATTCGCAGAGCCATCGCTTGTCTCCGAAAACTAGGTATGAGACTACTGGGATTGATCGCACCTAAGAATGGAGGTAGAGATGCCCTCCAGTCCCGTAGTTCTGCTCCTAGACGGTGAGCTGCGGCCAGCCGCTCTTCGTCGGGCACTGATTTGATCGAATAGACCTCTCTAGAGATGCGCTCCGCGATCTGGGCAAGTCTCGCGTGTGATATCAAGGAACTGATATGGCAATCGTTGTCGCTATCGCATGGCTCAGCTGTAGTCATGTCTTCGTCGTTGACGGCGTCAGGAAAGTCTTGGTCGATATCATCGTCATGGTAGTGTCGCGGGCGGCCGAAAATTACCCCAAGGTATTTGTCTAGAGTATAGGCCACCCAAAAGGTCCGCTTCCTACATTGCTCCTCAATATAATTCCTCTTGAAAGCAGGTGACGGGCGTTTGCGATCTCCACATCGATGCAACCCCATGGCTGAGAGTACTTGCAGAGCGTTACCGAAAGCGTACCAAGCTTGATTGAATCTTGATGACATCAAAAGATATAACACTTGGATGATTCGAGCTTGGGCAGATTCGAGTTTCGGCAGACCGGTCTCGTTCTCGGTCAGGCGTAATGCTTCGCAGAAAAGCTCATCGCTTTGTAACGGCATCGTACCCCCAGTAGCCGGCGACAGACCGCTTTCGCCCCGAGCCCTCTCTTCATGTATACACGCGACAGCTAAGACAGACAGCACGATTGAGGTTTTTGCACAACCAAGACCTGTAAACAGTGGCTGATTTAACATAGAGTTGTTCGACACAGTAGCAAACCACGACTCAACCGTAGGTCTGTGAAGCAGTCGATAAGTTGCGATGCAGACATCGAAGTATAGCACAAGTAGTTCTCGACCTCGCTCTAGTGGTGGTATTCGGGCATGACCAGACCTCTGAAATGGCTTGTCACCAGCACAAGCGAGAAGTTGGTCTTCCTCGTTAGAACCAAACTGACCACTCATGACTCGGCTGCTTTCTCCGTTCGAGATGCGTCGCCATGCACGATGAAGGAAAGAGAGTCCAGATGTAGGATCAGAATATTGGCCAGCTACCTCGAGCCCTGGTGAGCCACGAGAAGGAGCCTCTGCAATGGTTTCCTTGTGTCGCGTTGCCATAGTAGACAGAACATCCAATCTTGTGGATCCTGATGGATCAGTGTCTTCGTCAGTGCCGCTCGAGCTGCCAGCCGGGAAGACGTGCTGCGGATCGTTTGCTTCGGTCGTATCCTGGTAAGAAGGTAGGTGGACAGGACGTGCAGCATCTGTTGGCAATACAGCTGTTGACTGCGGAGTAATGTGATTTACCACCCTCGGCCGCACGCGACGTGGCACAGGCGGTTTCCCTCTCGCGTAAGCTGCTTCATACCGGCAATCAAGTCCTCGACGATCACAAGTTCTGCACGGTTGCTCGCCAGTGCATTTCGCCTTCTTCGCTTTGCAAATATCGCAAGCACGCGAAACTTTCGATTTTTGCCAGTGAGGAACCCTGTCCCAGGAACGCTTTTGCGGGATAACGTTTCCGTGCCCCACTTGTATAGCCGGAGCCATTGGCTGTTGCGGTTGCCGGTTGTTGTCATGCTGGATAGATGCTCGTTCAGCGTTGTCCATCTCGAAAGGTACTCCGCAGGAAAGAAGATGTTGGCAAGACCAACCAGTGAAAAGAATATCCGTATAGAAGGTGGGGAGCGCTTCCCGAGGTACGCTTTAGTGCTTTGGTGAATTAGCCGACCTCGGCAGTCTATTGCCGAAGAGAGTAACTTTGGTGCATGTCTCGAACCACCCGCGGCAAACATTATTGCTTGCCCCACACCATCTTGCAACCACTGTAGTCTGGTAGGGGGGCTGTGCCACTCGATATGCTGTTGGATTCCGAATTATCCGTTCATCCATCACGCAACATCTATAAGCATGACCGGTCTAACACACAAGACCATACGAACCTCAAGATGTTGAAAAGGACGAAGTTTTCTCGTCCAAAAGAATTACATTCTTCTTATTAATCTCCATAGCGCTTCAGCTCCAATTTTGCGACATTTGCACAGTTTGATTACCACTACGTTCTCGGTCTACACGCACATATATCCTCTAAGATGCCACTACCCACACATTTTACCCTTAATACGGGCGCCAAGATTCCTGCCATTGGCTTTGGCACGTGGCAAGCCAAACCTGGCGAAGTCGAGCGCGCAGTTGAGACGGCATTGAAAACTGGATATCGTCATATCGACTGTGCAGCAATCTACAGAAACGAGGCCGAGGTTGGTGAAGGCATTCGCGCAAGCGGCGTCCCTCGAGAAGAAATCTTCATCACAGGCAAGCTTTGGAACACAAAGCATGCCCCTGAAGACGTCGAAGCTGCACTTGAGAAGAGTCTAGAGGACCTCGACACCGAGTATCTTGATCTGTTCCTGATGCACTGGCCTGTGTAGGTATTACAATGAGTCGACTGCTGTGCAGAACTAACATGAACGCAGTGCTTTCAACGGTAAGACCGGCAAGTGGTTTCCTCTGCGCGAGAGCGGTGTCTTTGATCTGATTGACATCGACCCTGCGGAGACCTACAAAGCCATGGAGAAGCTTCTCTCGACAGGCAAAGTGCGCGCCATTGGAGTGTCAAACTTTACCACTAAGCGCCTAGATGACTTGCTCTCTAAGACTAGTGTCGTTCCCGCCGTCAACCAGATCGAAGTACACCCTTACCTGCAACAACATTTACTCTTCGACTACTGCAAGCGCAAGAACATCGTCGTCGAAGCATATTCGCCTCTGGGTAACAACCAGACTGGAGAACCCCGCACAGTCGATGACCAACTTGTTGGTGTGCTTGGCAAGCGTTTAGGCCTTGACGGTGGCCAGCTGCTTGCGAGCTGGGGCATTCAGCACGGACATGTCGTACTGCCCAAGAGTGTGACACCGCACAGAATACAAAGCAATCTGCAGGTACGCGAACTTCCCGAGGATGCATACGAAGAACTCTCTGGACTAGAAAGGCACAAGAGGTTCAACCAACAGTCGAGGTGGGGCTTCGATATTTTTGAGGAGCTGGGACAGGCAAAAGTCACAAAGATCGCCGAAGATGCGGCCGAAGAAAACAAGGAAAAATTCACTGTTTGAGCTGCAATATGTGTAATTATTCTAGTCTTTCTGATAGATTTATGTACGCTTAGTCGTCCTCTTCTCCAGCATGGACAATGTACCTTGTCGACGACCTGAAACTTCTCATCTGTTTCTTCTCTGAGGACTCATACATTAGCCAGTCTTTCTCTTGGTCTCATCCACACCTATACCTAGAAGATACGCCACTCTGATAACCCCCACCCACACTGTAAAGCCTATATTAAACCAGTCTCCACCATACCAGGCTCTGAAATCAAGCCTCTCTTGTAGCCTGAGTGCGTCGTAAAGCGTGATAAGAATTGCAATATCGACGCCCAGCGTCGCAGCCTGGACGATTCTCCACACTTTGGGGTCTGGCGAAGCGCGTAACAGTACTGCAAACATGATACCCATAAATCCGTACAATGCAGCGGTTTCGTGTAAGAGTATGCCATGCGACATGGGCCGAAAAGGCTCGACAGATGATGGGACCGCTGTCTCAAGAACGATAGCAGGAGCAAAGATGCACGCCAACACTGTGAAGAAGAGAACAGTTGGGTCCACAATGGTGAACCAGATTCGGTAAAAAGAATGGACGTATGGTCGAGGCATCTTTCGAAACAACTGTGATGGACTGAAGGATGTTTGGAGTAGTACGAGTGAAAATTGAGGGTCGACGTGCGTATCTATAAGCCACCAATGTCGTCTCACGTAAGCGATACTCAAAGAGGAATATTGCTTATGCTTGGCATGCAGAAGGTAAGGAGCTATACTCAAAAGTCTTGCACACGTCACGCACATTCAGACTGAGCCGTAATCAACCAAATCTGTTTGCGTCTGATACCCAAAGCCATAGACATGCTACTTGATCGTTTGACAAAGCCAGCAAACCCATTCTCACAGAGGTGAAGAGTCGGTTGCGATGTAGGAAAACAGTGTAACCATTTCTCAAGTATAGTCTGCTATCGTCTACGATAGGTTTAGAGACCGTATTTCGCCCAATACCCGTCTCGCTCCAGCTGTATGGCTTTTTCTGTATATTCATCCAGGTCCTCGCTCGGCAATCCCAACTTCTTGTTGTCGAGACCATGTAATTTCTCAAACAGGCCTGCGTCCTCGAAAAAGTACCTTGTATAGAGTGTTCGCGCGAAAGCTCGCCGGTCACCTTTCTTCATTCGCTCACGAGCCTCCTCGAACCGCTCCTTCGCCGGCACCCGGCTGATCTTCCACTGTTCGTCTGAAGTACCGGTGATGCGCTTCACTGAATCAAACATTTCTCTTTGGTTAACTGTGAATGACGACACATAAACGATGTGATTGCGATACGCATTCAGCGTCACTGCATCGATCTGTTGTCCGTCTGCATCACCTGGTAGCGAAAGCAACGCAGCGACCGTACGACCGACCTGCGGCCATGTCGATGTGTTCAGTCTTTGTGTTCCGTCGTCGAAGAACGTAACCTCGCCCTTCTTCGTATCGATGCCGTATAGCTCTCCGTTTGAAAGCGAGTGTTCATACCAAAACCCACAGCTGATGCCAATCCAGGAAGACACGCCCAGATACTCGATAAGATCGCGATCATCTTTTTTGCCGGGACCAATTGTGTCGTTTGTTGCTTCATCAGTGTTGGACATTCCGAATTCATTGGGTAGGATCCATGCAACGCCAGCAGCTGCGGCTGCGCGGATGAGTTTAGCACATGTGTCCTTCGGTGCAAAGACTGATGTTGTGATGATCAGTGCATCTTGATTTTCCAAGGCATTTTCGATAGACTTTTCATCGTCGTAGTCGACGCGTCTGACTTTGACGTCGGAAGGAAACTCAGCTCGTGAGCCGTGGCGAGAAATGGCAGTAATTGTAAAGCGATGCTTATCGAGAAGGGCTTTCGTAATGTATGATCCTACATTCCCGGTGACGCCGACTATAGCGATGTTTCTGATGTATGTCATTGTGGTGAAATACTGCGAGACGAAGCGGAATAAGATATTGGGTGCGGTTATTACTTGACCTCGAACTTCCTCAAGGCCGAAAGAGCTTGCTTTTATGTTATTATAAAATCGCACATGCTACGAGAAGGTTATCCTTCGGGACTTGACTAAATTCCGCTCGGGGTTAAGCGGCTATAAAGAGATCTAGACGTAACGCCCACTGGTCAGGACATTGGCGTGCTTCTGTGTCGTGAACGGTGTTCAGGACTGGCCGTCTGTTGTCGTTGCCTAATTTATGACGTAATGGCGCATAGCATATACATTGCGGAACACATGTGCTGCAAATTACATATCACCGGTCACCGTGTTGGTGGATGCGGTCCTGCCACGTACGGAATCGGATGTCGACGTCCGTCCGATTCGCTGCCCTCACTGACGACCGAACAACCATCTCTAAAATACCAGGATAGGTCTGTCGAGAACGTTTAGTGATATTGCTCGATATTTGATCCTGTGCTATCCATACCTTTTACATAGCCCCAATCCCGCATCACACTCTCAATCTTGTTGTTGACCGCCCTCCTTGCAGCATCTCTTTCTACTCCACGCGCTAATATATTATCGTACTTTGTATGCCTATGACGTACATGGGCAAGGACGGCAAGCACGACTTTTCGTGGCAGCGGAAGCTGACCAGTTCTGCCAACACGACCTGAATGCTTCCTGAAACCGTGTTTTGTCACAAGGCCCTTCTCTTTATCTGGCATCTTTGGGAATTGCTTTTCTAGCTCAGTAGCTACAGTTTCGATGAAAGTGGCATCGCGCTTTTCAACTGCGGCGCGCCGGGCTGGCAGGGTTTCCTTAGCTTGCTTATGGACTTGGTGAACGATGAAGCTAGGCACCCGCAGACCTAATTGTTTTTTGTTTTTATCCAAGACAACGTAAAGCGTTTTGCCTGCTTCGCGGGTGAGTTTGCGACTATGCAATGTCTTATATCGTATGCCCTTGGGTAAAAAGCTGTACCCATTTGGTATAGGCGTACTCGAGCAAACTGTAACTTCTTTGAATGGCATACTGAATCCGGATGAACGTGTCTCTCTTGGGTAGATGATTAATAGAGGTATATGGGTCGTGAAGCTGTATTAGCACACAATGCAGAAAGCCGAGCGGACTCCCTCATGCGATCCTTTGATCAAGCTGTGGTTCAGGCTATTGCATTATGTCGAGTCTCGGTTCCTTCATGGTTTCCACGTTGGTGGCGCACAACATTTTGATGGTGAACAGAGGATCGACTTTGTTTGTTGATGTGTTGTGCAAGGGATGTTGTGACACGCGACGCGCGATCGGTTGGAGCTGTCCGTCACCGATGGCACGTGCGCACATGAGTCGCAAGGTCGCCGAAGCGACTGCCTTTGCCATCAACGTAGCTCTTGGACCTCTACCGCTACTTCACAATGACTTTACTTTCTGCGCACAGAATCATCGTCAGTAATCCTCCAAACACCGTACCCAGCTTTCCATCTCAGCTTCTCCTCCAGGCGGCCGCCCTGTTCGGATCTTTCGGCACACAAGCGTAGGTTGCGTGTCGGACCCGCCCTTGAGCCACCAATCTTCAGCCTCTGATAGGGTTTAACCATCTCCACAATCACTCACTGCACCCGAAATAGCCACAATGACGACGCATCCCTGAACCTATAAAGCCGTCAGCCACATAGCGAATTCATCATGTTCCAGAGCCTCGCCACATCTGGGCTGTGGCTCCCCTGGAATCTAGACCACACACATTGACATGCAGCTGAGGAGGGCTGACACGACTCTGGGCGATGACCAAGAGCTCGCAAATATCACTTACAACGATAAATATGTCGTAGTTTATGAGTTCAGCAGCGTAGGTTAGTAAAGCGATTCACGTCTATCTCGAGTTGTTGCTGACGGGAGCTAGAGCATGCGACTGCCGTCACTGAATTCTCGGTGCTGATCAAAGAGTTGCACTCTGCCGGACTCAATACGGAAGTCCGCCATGGTTACGACCAGTCTCTGCTAATCTTCGTGCAAGTGCCGAGAGAGCTACTCGGAAACACAGTGTACAAGTCAAGGCTGGTGTGATTAATCTTAAGGAAGGAGAGGTTTACTAATGACCCAACAGGGTGAAAGATTGGCTCTACGGAATCACCAAAGAACATCCAGGAGGAACTGCTTCGAGTGTTGTTGCTGGTGCTTACGAGGCTGATGACCTTCTATCGGTGTTCCATCTAGTCAATTGGCGCAAGGAACTCGGTGGAGCAGGCATCACGCCAGGCTTCGGACAGTGGGAGAACGTATCTTCCATCTTTCCGCTTCACAATCAGCCTGTCAATAACCAACTGCTCGCCCACCTCAGCAAACGCATCTTCCTGGACGTCAACGACCTTGACCGAATCCGTGACCTGTGGGGGGCGAAAGTAGCCTTCTACTTCGCGTTTCTCCAGACTTACTTCCGGTTCCTCGCCTTCCCATGCGTAGCCGGCGTCTTTGCTTGGGCGGTCCTGCCGCAGTATTCGTTACTTTTTGCTCTCATGATAGGTGTGTGGTGCACTGTCTTCCTGGAATACTGGAAGATCAAAGAGCAGGATTTAGCAATTCGCTGGCAAGTCCGAGGTATTGGTAACCTAAAAGTCAATCGTCCACAGTTTCAACACGAGACTACTGTGGTTGATGCAGCTGGGAGGCTGCGTCACCACTTCCCAAGGTGGAAAAGGGTCGTCCGGCAGCTACTTGTTATCCCCTTTGTACTCGTCAGCACACTATTCCTCGGGGTACTGATTGCTATTGTGTTTGCTATCGAGACGTTCATCAGCGAGGCTTACGACGGTCCATACAAGTTCTACCTTGTGAGTCACCCACTGTATCGATATTGTTTTGTAATACGATATGCTGATTCACGACAGGAATATCTACCGACTATCTTACTTGGAGTTTTTCTGCCGTATGCGACAAGCTTCCTCGAAGACATCGCTGAGAAGATGACCAAATACGAAAACCACAGAACCGCCGATCATCATGAGATGTCTCTGACGCAAAAGATATTTGTCCTCAACTCGATTACGAACTACTTGCCAATCTTCATCACTGCGTTCCTGTACGTTCCTTTTGGTGGCCGGGTCATACCCGTGTTACAGTACTGCATCGATACAGTAATGAACAGTAAAGAGCGGACAATAATCGCCTTTACAGCCGACCCTGATAGGTTGCGGAACGAAGTAATCGCCCTGACTTTGACGGGACAAGTATCAGGCGCGATCGAAGAGCTTGTTCTTCCCTGGTTCAAAACTCAATTTAAGCAGTGGTGGCGCGATCGCCAGGCATCGAGGTTGCATCAACGGGGAGGGTCCGGCCAGCAAACAACGCCTGACGACCCTGGAGAAGCTAAGTTCCTTCGAAGAGCGAGGAGGCAAGCCCTGAGGCCTGAATACAACGTCCAAGACGATGTCGCAGAAATGGTAATACAGTTTGGCTACCTCGCCTTATTCAGCCCTGTCTGGCCTCTCGTACCTATTGGTTTCTTCATCAATAACTGGTTCGAGCTACGCTCTGATTTTCTCAAAATCTCAGTCGAGTACCAGAGACCCACACCTACACGAAGCGACGGCCTCGGACCCTGGGTTGCTAGTCTGGAAGCTCTGACTTGGTTTGGCAGCCTGACCAGCGCTGCCATTGTCCACTTATTCGGATCTCAGCAGTTCCTCGGTGAACGCATGGGCTTGAGTCTATGGGCTAGTCTCCCAATCACCATATTTGTCTCGGAACACATCTTCATGGGCTTCAGAGCTGGCGTCCGGTTTGCGCTATCGAAGATTGGCTCCGAGCAAACGCGGAAGGAGAGGGCGGAACGATATGCCAAGCGAAAGCGGTACCTGGACGAGCTTGAAGCAAATGCAGAAAAAATGGCGCTTCTGGGTGTTGCGGAGATTCAAAGACGAAAGAGTGTCAGGATCAATGCAGCTGACCTGTTCTGGACGAGGCAAGCTGACGAAGGAGCGAGTGAGACTGCTGGAGTATCTATCATCAAGGCTGCAAAGAGTGCTCAGGAAGAGAAAGAGGTTACGGGGAGAGGAGGAAAAATGGATTGAAATCAAACGGCAACACTGGAGCCCGTCTTTTGCATGCAAGCACAACAGAAATATATATCGCACTGACTACTATATACGTTTTGTGCAGTAGATATTGTTCTACTTGCAACAAGCACAAGAACACCAATCGTTCCCACAACTATGTCATGAACGTAGACATCACCTACTGCAAAGCCGCCAACACCGTGTTGTACGCCGCCTTGGGCTTGTAGTTAGAATCGAACAACAAGGGGTTACCACTTGGCCTCCACGAATCTGAGTCCCTGACACCCCAAACAGTAATACCAACGCAGTTGGACTGGTTCAGACAAGCCTTGACAACATTGGTCCAGTCAGACGTCTGCGCATTCTGGATGTCGACCTCAGTCAGAGCGCACTCGGGCGCAGCAGCACACAGCGCCGCCATGGCAGCCGGCGCGTTGGCGCCCTGGCCTGAGGTCAAGTGACCTTGCGAGCCGATGCCGTCGATAGGGATACCGGCGCTGCGCCAGGCCTTGACGTTGCGGATCATGGCCTGAGTCTTAGCGTACGAGGCGCTGTCGAGGTCTAGGGCGTGTCAGTTGATTGTTTCCGTATGAACAGGAAGCCGGAGTGGAGACGTACTGTAGTCGTTGATGTACAACTTGGCAGCCGGGTCAGCCTTGCGGGCTGCTTCGAATGCAATGCGGACAAAGTCCTGACCGAGCACATTGTAGAAAACACTGGACCTGAAGCTGCCGTTTTCCTCGAACATCTCGTTGATGACGTCCCAGGCGTAGACTTTGCCCTTGTACCGCGTCATGAGTGTCGTGATGTGGTTCTGCATCACGGACGTCAGGGTTGCTTTGTCGCTGATAGAGCTAACCCAGGAGGGGAGCTGGCTGTGCCAGACGGTGGTGTGGCCGCGAATTAGTTTCTTGTTGGTGGTCGCGAAGTTGACGGTCTGGTCGGCGGTGCCGAAGTTGAAGTTGTTGCGTGAGGACTCGGTGGCGTCCCATTTCATACTGCGCCAGGTTAGCATTTTGTCGATATTAAAGCGCTATAGTGTGACTTTTAGGCGGATTTCGGTATTGTGCGCACGATATTGCGCGCAGAAGGAAGCGTTCAGGGGAGGGTCGTACCTGTTCTCTGGTGTGATCTGGCCAAAGTTTGCCTTGATGATTGCACCAGTACTGCCCGAGTTGAAGCGTCCCGGGTCAGTGGCTGTGCCGAAGTACTTTTTGCCCTTGCGCACCATAGCATCGTTGATACTCTGAGCTGCCTGGCGGGAGAAGAGAGGTTCTGGATCTGCTGCTGGAGCAGCAACAGCGAGGCCGCTGGCAAGTAGGATGGTGGTGAGGGAGAGCTTCATGGTTCGGCAGTTGAGATGACCTAAAACTTGTCTGAAGAGACGATTTTCGTAGTTTGATACAGAATATTCTCAGTCAGACGTGATCCCCTTATATATTGACGGTGGAGCAGTTGACGCCCAGACGACAAAAGGTGCCCTTGGCAACAATGACATCGATATAGTAACACGGTCCACCTTCGCAATCTCGAAACTCAGCATAACTCGCTCACTCATCTCACGGTGCTACAGTCTGTTCATATCGTATTGTGGGGAAGGACGCTTGGCACTATAGCTGAAGCTTCCGGTGGCTGTTGCTTGATGATGCTGGCACATAACTAGATGCTCTAGGGTAATCAGCGGTTAAAGACAAGAAACATGTGCACTGCGGAAGCTAAGAGGTTTCAACGGCTGACTGCTTCCGGGTAGGTCTGTTTCAACACATAGCGCGCTAGGAGTTGCTGGTGGCGTTGAGCTGAAAAGTTTCACTGGCTGACTGCTTTCTTAAAACGCCGTTCTGCACATCGCACACTACGTGTTAATCTTGTTAGTCACGACACTAGCAATAATGATGAGAGTAGAAAGACAAGGATTTTGCAGAGTGTATATCTCTGCTTTCTGTACAGTCTACTTCTTCAAATCAGCTTAATTACGAGTGCTTGCAGGCCCTTTGTTGTCTAAGAACGCTGCATTTGCCGCACTGGTGTCCGCACATAGCTAAAACAGCATCAAGGACGTTAATACTAATTCGCATTAGCAGATGCATTACAGTAGAAATAGGACAAAAGGTTTACTATGCCTTAACATACATAATGCTTAGACATGGACCTTTTTCTCGCTTAAGTAGTTGCATTATGAACTATGTAGGCAGAAATAAAACCAAGTAGGCACTGCGCCTAAGTAAGGAGCTTGCAAAAAGCAAGTGAATAGAAGTAAAGGAAAAAAGCAAGCAAAATAGCTAAAAGAAAAAGAAGTAGCTGTAGATAGAGATAGAAGAGTTGCTGCAAGTACTTCTCTCTACTCGTCTCGCTTTTGCAGTAGGAACAGCAGGACATCGTTCTCATAGAACGTGTACCTGTCGTCCCAGAGCATCTCCTCCCATACCTCCACCATCTTATCCCTGAAGATCCTGGTTGGGACCTCTAGGGCGTCAACCTGATCTGTGCGCGTAACCGAGCTTTGTCTACCAGCAGCGTTATTGGCACTCTCCTCGCTGATCCGGACCCACATCATTTTGTTGGGGTGTTTTTTGTTTGGACGTAATCGAATCGTAGGGACTGTAGAAACATGTCAGCAACAGAACAGATTTGCTTAGTAGTAGACTTACCACGCTGGTAGAACCTTGGCGTTCTGCGTCTCCAAGCTCCTTGCCAGTGTCGTTGAACATCTTATTGCTAGATGCCGTACTGGCTTGGTCGGTAGTGGTGTAGTCAGGTTCGTTGTCATCGTCAGTAGAGATAGCTTCGTGTTCATGGAGCAAGCTGGCGCCCAAGCCGTGGTTCGCCATGGATCGCAGGATGCGAGTTGAATGTGAGGCCTCATCCTCTTCTCCAGGAGCCTGGGACAATCTGCCCTTACCCCAATGTCATTGGAGGTGTTTCCGAGCGTTTGAGTGGGACCTTGCTCTGCGGGGCGGCGCTCTACTGCTCTCAGCTTTGCTCGCGTCACTGGGGCATCGTGGTCTTCGGATCTGAGTCTCTTCCTTGTCTCCTTCTTGTTGATATGAGCCCTGTTGCGCTCCACTGGTTGTCGTGTACCGTTCATGTTGAAGCGAAAGAACAGCTTCTAGTGTAAGAACTCAGTAAAGATAAGAAGAATGTTGTAGAGAAAGCACAACTCTGCCACCTAAAACAATTTTATATACGCTTCCCTCCCCTCTCCTTACACACCGCCAACTTAGCGACCACGTGTAAAAGGTCTCTCACTCTTATTGTCGCGCTGCTTCCTTACCGCCTCTGCCCAGCGCAGAACACCAGTCAGCTAACTGGCAGCAACATTGTTCCAAGTGCGGGGTAAAAAGTGAGCGAGAGCTAATTGTCTGAGCGCTTTGCTGAAGTGGGGGTGTAAGGCTACAGCGTTCGCTTGGTGCATGTGGGTGAGGATGGCGGTGAATGCGAGTTGGAGTAAGTGCGTGCGTCGAGTTTAGTGACATTGCCAAACATTGAAGCTGACTTCACATCAAGCAGGGTTCTGAGCGTAGTGTGCCTGTACACTTGCTGGTGCAATAATGTCTGTTCTTCAGGGGTGTAGGTGCGTTCGTGGGTGTTTGACCATCGGTTGAGTTGCGCAAGAGCAATGCGTAGAATTTCAAGAACCACCCCATGACACTTGGAATGACAGACAACGTTTGAGGCTGATGAAAAACTCTATGCACGTGTTTAGATTGATTGTATGTAACGAAACAGATAACTTTCGAAGAGAGAGTGTATACAATACCAATAGACCGTATGTAACGACAGACTTCCCAACAACGTCCAGAATTTGTCCACCAATTATCCACCAGAAAACATCTCAGGCCAAAACTCGTTTCAGATCCACACCACTTAGAAGATCTCGCCCAACCTAGGCTTCCCTCCCTTCCAGTCATCTCTCTCGTAGTACCTGAACACGAGGTCATAGCCCTCGAGATCGTGCACAATGCGGTCGACACGGCGGTAGCCAGGGATCACCTCCACGCGCTTGCTCTTCTCAACATTCTTGCCGGGCAGTTCGTCAGGCGAAGGCTTGGCCTCGAACAAAGTGATGCTGAAGCGGCCGGGCTTGAAGATGCCAACCACGTGCTCAATGACGTCGGCGGTCTCGCGACCGCTCTGGCGAGCAGGGACGTTGGTCTCAAACGAGGCATAGGAGCACTGAGGCTCGGGAGTGACGTGGACAGTGAAGTAGTGCGTGGCATCAGAACCCTTTTTGGACCCGTTTGGCGCGCCGCCTGGAGCGGGCACGACGCCATTGGCAGAAAAGCCGCAGGGAGTGAAGAGGTAGGCGTCAATGCGAGCGTCCGGGTACTTCGAAGTGGGGTAGACATCGGCCAGACCGCAGTGCTCAGAGACGACAGTACCTAGGGTGTGACCCTCTGTAGTCAGCTCCTCAGGGAACGAAAGCTCCTCGTCAGAATTGAAGCCTGAGTGATCGGAGGAAGTCTGTTCGAAGACATCGAAGCTCTCATCGGAGATGTGGGTGGTGGCAGTAGAGTTGAGAACCGTGGAACCACCAAGACTCTCGCACTCGCCCTCAGGGATGGAGCCAAGGGATTGAATAGCGTTCTTGCGAGCCTCACGGGCCCTCTGGACATAGCGACCTTCCGCGACCGCACTCGCGTCCTCGAGGTAGAACTGACGGGCGTTCTTCACATCGAGGTCAGTCATGAGTATCTCCAGAGTCTCGTCTTCTTCTTCGTCGGTGTTCATCTCGGGTAGCATGCGCTCAGGAACGCTCATGAACTTGGTCTTGGTCTCAGGACGATCGACCTCCTCGGAACCGGGGCTGGGAGGAGGGGTCAGACTGGTGTCAGGACCCGTGATGTAGAGATACCAGTGTTCTCCATTCATCTTGCCAATCATGTAAGCGCTGCCGCCCTCGAAACGCTGGTCCAAGAAGCGGACTTCGTCACGCCAGCTACGGTGAGGCCCCTGCTGCATTTCTGGGTGGAGGAAGTTCTTCCTGCTGTAGAACACGCGGTATGGCGTGGCAGCAGCAGCGAAGCCAGAGCCAGGCTGGGGAGTGACATAGGGGAAGCCGGCGTTGACTGCGGCAATCTCAAGGAGACGAGTGAGGCCCCAAAGGAGGGTGGTGGTACCGCACGTCTTCAGCACAACCTTGTGCGGGAAAACGAACATGCTCGACTCGGAGAGCAAGTAGGCATCGACGTGCTCAGACTCGATGACGGACAGGACCTTGCAGTTGACCAGGTCGAGCATCTCCTTCCAGATCTCAGCAGACACCTTCTTGAGGCCGAGTGGACCGGCCTGTCCGGGCAGGTCGGTAGCAGAGGAACTAAACCATACTTCCAGCAGCTTCTCAGGACCTTCGAAAGAGTTGGTGGAGTCGAGGTCAATGGTGGCCTCTTTATTGATTGTCAAATGGGGCGTGCCGATGTGCGAAGACGGCGACGCAGTGTAGTGCTTGGGGATTTCAGTAGCGACCATCTCTTGGCTAAATGGCGTCTGTGCGCGCAAAGTATTCGCTGTCTGGACGTTTGCGCGGGGCGTATTCGCGGAGACTCTGGTGGTGGTTGGCTGACTGACGAGCAGTGAAGCACAATCTGCTGCTCAGGCAAGCAATGCGGTGCTTGGCTGAGGACAGAAGGCCCACGAGGGACGAGGATTGAAGAGGCTGGCTGGTGCCAGCAGCAGGTGTGTTGAATGGGGAACGACCGTAGAGGACGTTAGGGAGGTCGAGAGTTGGGGGGAATAAACGAGGCTTTGCGCCGCGGAATGGTGTCAGTCGTTGCGCCTCGACCGACTAGATTCCGATACCCTGGAGAAGTATCGGGTCCAGCAGACGAGGGATCTGCTCAAGGGTGGGTAAAGGTTGGGGTGAAGGTTGAGAGTAGCTGGTGTTATCTAGGCCTGTGGACTGTTAGCACAGTGTCTAGAATAGAGACATGCTCAATGTAGGGAGGTGGTGGAAAGCGCGGTGGAGACTAGACTCACTTCGCAGGCTTGGATAGAAAGCGTACCAGATCCTCTTGACGCATGAACAGCGAGGTAGGGCGGGGAAAAACCTGTCTGCGGGCTGTCACAGCCTATGCAGTGTGGAGATTTGTGGACGGTAGGCCGGCCAGCTTGACGATGTCGTGTGCAGCGGTGGAGTTGTGGGAAAGGGACGGTGCAATTGTAGTTGGGCGTTGACTGGGGGATATGTGAGTCGGTGTGCGAGTTTTCGCAGATGGTGGGCAGACAGCAAACAGTGGGCAAACAGGGAAGTTTGGGTATGGAAACGTACGCAAAACCGGGGCTTGACGCGGAGAGTAGCCGAGCACAGTGGTAGCCGCTGTGGTGTTGTTGAGGTCAACAAGGTCGCGTGGGGAAAGAAAATTGCGCGTGCAGATGTTCGCCCAACGCTGGCTGTGTCGTCACTGCCCGAAGCTCTGTGGCTGGAGCGCGCACGGCGCGCAGAGCGAACGAACGCTCCAGACATCGACGATCCGGGCCGCATCGAACCAAGACCCAAGCACCCCAGATCGAACAATTACAGCACGTTTGAGGATACAGTTCTGCGTTTTACAGAGACATTAGGTATTATTATGGTATCCAGCTACGCTTCTCGTGTTTGAACATGTGATAAATGTACGGTGTATGTTCCCGCTCAGACCATTGCATCAGGAGACTCAGCCTTCAGTCGACCTTCCAGCAGTCGACCAAAGCATGCTCTTATATCGTTTACCAACGGTCTCGGTGCCTCCCAAGCTGGCATCTCCGTGACTTCCTGATGTCTCTCGATCCAGGCCACCGGCCACGAGGCCGAGCCCCACATCAGCGGCGTTGAAGCACTATGGATTCGAAAGCTGCTGATGCCCAAAGGAACATTACAGTAACTACTCCAACTCGCGACCATAGTCTCTCTGTGCGCTCTACGTAGCCAGCGAAGTCCAGCTTCGGCGCCAGGAAGCCACATCCTGCAGACCATGTCAGCAGCCGCATGTTACGGCGAGCAGAGAGCCGAATACTTACATCATCGTCCAATTTAGAATGTCCGTTGAGCTCCATGACCGTCTGTCGTTGAACAGTACATCGCCGGTGCCTCCTTTATGCGACGCCCTAACTGTGTCGTCAGAACGCACGCGCTCGTGCCCGGCTGCTTCGTACTCTCGTGCTTGCAGCTCCAGCTCCCCTGGGTCCAAGAACGGCGACCTTGGTCTTGTGTTTATCGATGGCCCAGGCCCCTGCGTAGACAAGAGATCCAGCAAAACAGCCAACAGTCCAATGGGAGAGTCACACAGCGAGAAAGCGAAAGTCTGAGGGCGAAGCGAGAACAGCTGGTGCATCGTTGGGCCAAGTGGTCGCCCACCAGATGTCCGCTGAGCCAGCGTCGATGGTACGGCGGTGAGCTCTGAGGGGAGGTATCCAAAGCTCATCGCTGGATATTTCGCTTTCGTCAATCTTGCCAAGTGCCACTTCGCCCACAGCAGCGGCTGTTCCTTGACTTTGGGTGCTTTGAACAGTGGATTGCATGTATGCACAGCAAGGCACTTCTTTGGCTCTTTAATCGCCAGCGCACGGCAAATCTCGAATCCCCTATGTCTCGTCAGCAACCAAAGTCCACCGACTCTCGACATCAACTTACCACCCACTGCCACAGACAACCCACTGCTCATACCCCAGCCTCCGCATCAACCCTGCAAACACCTCCGCTGCACCATGGACCCCAAACTGAGGATCCTCACTCGCATCACTAAACCCAAAGCCCGGTATACTCGGACACACGACATGAAAACCCAGCTCCCCCTCTCCCTTCGGACTCGCCAGCTCATCAATGATGCGCTGCACCTCAACGAAGCTGCCTGGCCAAGAATGGCAGTACAGCAGCGGTACGGCACTTGCATGCGATGAGCGCTTATGCACAAAGTGCGTTCGAACTGGCTTCCTACCTCCCCCATCCACGCCCGAGGAAAGCGAAACCAGGGTGCGGAACTGCGGCAGCGTCGAATTAAACGCGTCTTCCTCGGCGCGCCATTCGTACGTCTCGAGCCTAAATCAATCCATAAGCATCGAATAGGCTTAGAGTTCATATGTCAACATACCAGTGATCCAACAGCGGTTCCAGCACGCTCTTGGGCGTGCCCAGCGCCCACTGCTCGTCCGACGCCAGCGTCTCGTTTTCGCGCGGGAGCCGCGTGAGCTCGAGTTTCTGCCGCGTGAGCTCGAGGTATCGCGATGAGACGTGCATGCTGTACGGCACGATGGCGTCGATGTCTTCTTGGATTGTCTGCATGGGGCGGTTCATTTTCTGCCAGGGGATGTCATGCACAGTAGTTGGTTGAGCAGCGAGTGGGAAATGAACAGAGAAGAGGGAATGTCACATAGTGGTAGGTGTTGGAGTCTTGCAGTCTCGCGCACGCTAAGGAGAAAACTCCTGCGTATATGCCGTCCGGCACTCGAACATGCCATGTACCCAGCCAGCGAACCAAAGGTACCGGGCTACAAAACCACAGCCAGGCATTACTGAACAAGGCAATGAACGACTGGAGTACGTCAGGCATGCATAAAGTCCACGCGTACGTACCATTGGAAACCAAAGTCTAGAATGTATATATTGATATTTCGCGAGCCCTTATTCGTTGCACCGTCCGTCCTTTCGTGTCTGTGAAGTTGGGGTATCGCCACACTGTGGCTATGCACCGCCACTCAGGGTCCAGCGATCGACGTGCGGATACCTCGATGTGGTTGAGGAAGCGACAGCGAGCCAGGCACACCAATCAGAATCCCCGGCTTGCGTCTGCCAGGTCGAAGTACCGATGTACCGCAGTAGGCGAGGCCGAAGCAGTCACTGTGCACCTGCCCAACTATCCATCTGCCGTGGAAAAAGGACAGACAGCAGCCTATCTATACGTCCCTGACGCCCGCCTGCGCACCGCCACCAGTCCCCGCTCCACGACCCGTTTGCGCAGGCGCTCCGCCTCGAAGGTTCAAGCTGCCGATCCTCTGCACCAGGTTGCTACCCACGGCATCGACTGCACCTCTAGGTGCCAGCAAGCTCGGCGTCTGCGCGTCGCCTTGTTGAACCCTGAAGAGCCTGATACTCGTGTTGTTCCACACGCCGGCTGTGCCCTTGGCCACAACCATCTCGGACGCAAATATGAAGCCCCAGAGAAGCGACTCGTACCAGCCCAATGAGAGCGTTGACCACTCGAACAGGTGCACGCGGATCGGGGATGGGTCTATACCTGGGACTGTAGTGGTCTGGATGGTCTGCAGGGCTGATGCTGTGTCCTCGCTGGGCCCGACTTTGGGCGACAATGTCTGAATGAGCATCAATGTGGTGTGAAGGGGAAGTTCGGATAGCCAAGACTCGAGCTGCTCGCTAGTCAGTGTTTTTGCGCCTTGCTGTGATGAAATGATAGGTGAAGAAGCTTACCCATGTCACGGACGGCGTGAAGAACTCGTTTGCGCCAAGCATGGGGGTTGCGTTCATGCTGGCGAGACTTGTCATGCTGTTCTGGCGGGAGAAGGCGGGCTGTCCGACCGGCATCTTACCACGCGCCTTCTCGGACATGCCTCGAAGTTGTAAAGGTACCGATTCGTCAATTGAAGAGGCTATTGATGCGCTTCGTGATGCAACTCGTGAGCCTCCTGAATGAGGTGACTGTATCGGGGACGTCGATCGTGGAGGTGGGCTGTTCTCCTCTGTATCAGAATCGTCATCGTCACTGCCAATAGCGAAAGCGCTGTTCTCTTCTGGCACATTGCCTAGAGATGGGGTTCGGGCAGCTGTGGGGCTTCGTAGGCTGTCGATGGATGTCTGCCTCGACAGTTCTGCGCCGCCTTCCTTACGCAGCTGGTTTTGACGTTCGATCTCCTCTTGTCCACTCTCAAGCGTAAAGTCCCGCAGCGCCTGGAACTTTTTCTTGGATCGTATGATCGCGTAAACAAGATTGGGGTTGTCTGGTCAACAAGTCAGTTATTGCGCGGTGCTAGACTGACTGATTCTCACGTTGATACTGGTGCTCAACCATGGCGTTGATCGCTTCCAGCAGAGAGTGAAGGAGGGTGTGGTTTGTCTCGTTCGCCAACAGAAAGCTAGGCGATGATATGGAGGCAAAAAGCTGAAGAAGCTTTGAGCTCGGCGCCCGCCCAAGGTTCTGCACGTGTGCCGCAATATTGTTAAGGATGGCAAGCAACGCTGGGTAAACAGCATCTAGCTTGCCCTTGCCAGTTGTGAGCAGTGTGTAAATTGACTAAGATCATCAGCTAACGCTACAGTGCAAGTCGTGAAACGTACTGTGATGACATAGTCGGCATAGGTGCCGTGGAAGTTTGGGATCCGTATGCTTGGTGGCAGTGATTCCTGTCCCTCGAATGTCTTGTTCAAACTTTTGCCAAATTGAGGCTCAACACTCAAAGTCTGTAGCACAAAGACACACATGCGCACCAACCCTTGTTTGGAGGGTTCGTTGCGCTGATCGATCGCATAGTACAGTACCAATACCACAAAGTCATGCGCTCTGTCTGTATCGATGATGAAGGAGCGGAAGCGCTTGTTGCATTGCAGAGCTTCCCAAAAGAGCATGATCATCTCCGGCGCCCACGTCAGCGATTTGTGGCTTCCAGGAAGGTATGATGAGTTGGCTTGGAGCTACAGATCGTTAGCCCAGATATAGTCTCATGGAAGCGACAACGTACAGGCTGGTTTAGAATTCTTGTCATTCCGTCTACCAAGAATTGGAAGTCCTGCGGGCGATGCAGACGTCCGAGGAAATGCCTGAAGAAGTTCTTTGGAGCAGGGCCGTTCCCAGCTTCAGGTATGGGGTACAAGATCAGCACCAGGAGGAGCTGCAAGCAGTAGGTGACGAGTATCTGCCTTTGGTCCTTGAACACGACATGATCGTAAGGTACCCGCCATGTCGCAGGGTTGTATTTCAGGGTCTAGAGGCGTTAGCGTGTGTGCAGTAACGCAGGGCGCAAAACGTACAGTATTCAGCATTGAGCAAAGTACTGATAAGACGACTTGCTTTTCTGGGCAGGTAGCCATGTAGGTTATGGCTCTTACACCCTTCACAGGGAGTATAGCTGTGTTGTGTTAGCGTTGCGGTGGTGCCATGTGATTGTCCTGTCGTGTTGCGTACCAGCTGACATGTACATGGACTTGCTGGCGAAGGTAAGAAGCAGTCGTAGTATCTCTGTTCTGTTGCTCTCAAACTCCTTGGTCGAGGCTACTGGTGTGTTGCAGCCAACACCACTCTGCCATATCGCGTATGAGACCTTGTTCTTGCCTCCTTGGACCTTGGGCAGCGTGAATTCAGAGAAAAAGAGCAGATCGATCAGTGTATCTATGATCTCCTCGGCCAAAGGCTTGGCTTTTGTGAATTCAGGCTCGGCCTCGGTCGGAGTTGGGTCTGGGTCAGACTCGTCGAATATGACCTCGCTCTTCAGCAGTTGGCCGCGCCGGCTGCGTTTCCGGCGCTCAGCCCAGAAGAATGTGTCTTCCCATGACTCCAGGTGGTCTGCTTCGTAGACAAAAGGCAGCAGCCTGGTGAGCACTCGTATGCAGTTGAGCGCATCCTTTTCCGGGGCAAGCTCAGGGTCGGGAAAGGAGGGGTGGTTGCGGAGGACGACGAGACGGGACGTGACGGCGAGTATGAGGGTTTCGAGATTGGCTAGGTTGTTGTCGCGGGTGCGCCGTATGTCAGTGGGCGAGAAGAGCGAGAAGACATCCTCGGTCGACTCTGGCAGCTCCCAGAAGCCAGTCCAGTATTCATCGTCGGCGGGGATCTGCTTGGGCTCCGACAGGCGGAAGATGCCCTGCTTGAAGGTGAGTTTGGAGTCGGACGCGCCCATTGGAATGCATGTCACGACTTCATGTGCGCATGTGGTGTGGCATGTGTGTCGTATTGGTGCTATTGAATGAACCACCCCGGACCCCGTTGACGTCGGCGATGCAAACAAGGCAAACGCCGCCTCACCTTGGACGAATCGACAGCTCATCACATGCTTGCGCGACCGAGCACGGGACTATTTGCGAAACCTCAAGACTGTGACACACTACAAGTGTTCCCATCGCCTTGACACGTGAATTGTTCACCACAGTCGTTGAACAAACACGTGCAGCGCAACCTAAGTCGCTGCGCCACCGTGCGAACAAAGTCGTGATGACATAATCTCTAGTCTCATCATCGATAGATTCACAGGCACCGCCACCACTACTACACCTCAACCCCACACTCGCCTCGCACCCACCTCGCTCTCACCGCGCAACGTCCGGGCACGCATTCACGACTACTACCGCCATCCACGTATCTATCGTCGCTAGAGTAGTCGTACCAACGTCCACGGCGCTGCAGCGCGCCGCTGCGTACCAATATGCCGCCAAAACGCAAGCTTCAGTCGGCGGCCGAGGTGGAGGCGGAGGATGCGTGGGACGATGACGTTGGCGTAATGAGCGACCAGGAGACTTTCGATACGTTGAAGGATCAGTTTGATGTGAAAGCTATGACGAAGAGGGCGCGGCAGGGCCGGCCTCAGGATGCAGCTGCACATTTGTTCAGGAAATCCGACCAGTCGAACGCATCCATGAAAGCAGACCAGCAGAATCGCCCACTATGGATCAACGACGCGGGCGGTATCATTATCGAATCTTTTCATCCTCTCTTCGATGAGGCTCAAGACTTCTTGATCAACATTGCTGAACCACAGTCGCGTGTATCGAAAATGCATGAGTACCAGCTTACCACGCATAGCCTTTTCGCAGCCGTCAGCGTCGGCCATTCCAGTCAAGAGATTATCGACAAGCTCGACAAGTACTCGAAGACGGCTTTGTCTGATTCCATCATTCAATTCATCGAGAGGTCCACCTCGGCTTTCGGAAAGGCAAAGATTGTGTTGAAGAAGACACTGTCCTTCATTGAAAGTGAAGATCCTACCATCCTCAACAAACTTCTTCGTGATCCTATAGTCGCCGAGTGTAGAGCAGACCAGACTGATGGTTTGATCAAAGAGGCTGCGCCGAAAATCGGGCAGATGGCAATCCCGGGCACCAAACTCGCTGCAGGAGCCAATCAGATTGCACAACCAACTGCTGCAGAGCCAGCACCAGCAGACATGATTGCCACTCTACGGGAGGATGATGACGACGACGAGGTGGCCCAAGTTCACTCTTTCCAGATCAAAAGTGATGAAAGAGAACGAGTCGTTAAGCGCTGTCGAGCGATAGGCCTACCTCTAACCGAAGAGTACGATTTCAATAACGATATGAAGAATCCCAACCTCGAGATCGATCTCAAGCCGCACGCTCAGATTCGTTACTACCAAGAGAAAGCACTGAGTAAGATGTTTTCAAACTCCCGAGCAAGATCCGGCATCATTGTCCTACCTTGTGGCGCAGGAAAGACGCTTGTCGGTATCACAGCAGCTTGTGGTGTGAAAAAGTCGGTCATCGTCCTCTGCACAAGTGCCATGAGTGTTGTGCAGTGGAGAGCCGAGTTCATCAAGTGGTCGAACATCAATCCAGAAGACATTGCGGTCTTCACCGCAGACAACAAGAACGTCTTTCCTCGCAATGCTGGTATTATTATTAGCACGTACTCCATGATCAGTACCGTCCAAAAACGGTCACATGACGCTGAGAAAGTCATGAACTTCATCAAGGAACGGGAATGGGGATTGCTTATAGCTGATGAAGTCCACGTCGTACCTGCCAATATCTTCAAGAAGGTCACTTATCAGATTGCATCCCACGCAAAGCTCGGACTCACTGCTACTTTACTGCGAGAAGACGACAAGATCGATGATCTCAACTTCCTGGTGGGTCCCAAATTGTACGAAGCCAATTGGCAAGAGCTGTCAGAACAAGGCCATATCGCCCGGGTGCAGTGTGCAGAAGTGTGGTGTCAAATGACCCCTGAATTCTACCAAGAGTGGCTGAAACCAGCGTCACTACAGAAACGCGCATTACTGTCTATCATGAACCCACGGAAGTTCCAAGCATGCCAATTTCTCATCGACTATCATGAGTCACGAGGTGACAAGATAATAGTATTTTCTGACAATGTCTATGCTTTGGAGAAATACTCTCGCAAGCTCGGGAAAGCCTACATCTACGGCGCAACACCACAAGCCGAGCGCCTTCGCATCCTCGAAAACTTCCAGCACAACCCTTTGGTAAATACAATATTCCTTTCCAAGATTGGAGACACCAGTCTGGATCTGCCTGAGGCCACTTGTCTCATACAAATATCATCTCACTACGGCTCACGCAGGCAAGAAGCCCAGCGGTTGGGTCGCATCCTGAGAGCGAAGAGGAGGAACGACGAAGGATTCAACGCATTCTTCTACTCTCTTGTCTCCAAAGATACAGACGAGATGTTCTACTCTTCAAAGCGACAAGCCTTCCTTGTGGATCAAGGTTACGCTTTCAAAGTCATTACTCGCCTCGAAGGTCTGGACTCACATTCTGGTCTCGCTTTCGCGACACCGCAGGAAAGACGTGAGCTGCTCATGGACGTTTTGCTAGCAAAGGACGAGGACGCAAAAACAGAGAATATTCAAGGCGATGCTTTTGGCTCCAAGTATGCTTCTGGGATGGGTAAGAAGAAAGGCGCTGTTCGCAGAACTGCAGGCGCGCTCAGCGAATACTCTGGTGGACAGGATATGGCGTATCTGGAGACGAACAAAAGCAGAAACAAGGAGCTCAAAGGCACAAAGGGCATCAAAAATTCCTTCCTCAAGAGCATGGCCAGATCTACAAAGAAGTAGGGCAGTCCGAGGTCGTACCTCCTGGGGCTGTCGACACGCCAGCGGTATCTGTTTGCGCCCTATGTCATTTGTGTCGAGTTTTGTGGGCTTGAAGTCTCTTGCGGTCAGAAATATCAGAAAAGTCTCAACCAATCCTGTGCCTGTTGAGCTCCGTGAGTTTCGACGTCTCAGATGACCCGATCGGAAGAGGTGGCGATAGGCGATTTGAGTAAGCTCTTCGTGCGTACGGTACTATGCTGCGCAAATAGTCGATCTTGTCGACATCAAGACGGTTGGCCGGAACTCTATCCGTGGACTAAAGCAACGACCCTCGTACTCGCTTGGGGATGCGCTATCGTCCGCTGTTAATCGGAGTTGAGCGGCGCGGCAGGACAATGGATGGCACGGCTGGGCATACACGAGATTCCTGCCAGTATGGCATCAAGAGAGGCGTTAGGTCTAGGCGTCTCAATGATCACGAGCCTTGCGTACACACTGGTCAATGACTTGTGCACATGCGCGCCGTACCGCATGCAGGGTTGGCTTGCTTGTGCTCAGAGTTTCAGGATGATCTGTGTCAGACGAATTGCGGGAGTCTGGATGAGCAAGGCTGCTCGTGGTAGTTCTCGGCGTGCACTACTAGAGTGGCTTCGGACACACAAAATTGCTCCAATAATCAAATACTATTGTAAACAGTGTTCTGGCCAGATAGCTGGCTCTATCATGGCACTGGCATACCACAAGTGGTGACAGTGACATCCTGCGTGCTGCTAATGATGAATCTCCGATCGGCCAGTCAACACCCCATTTGCTGCTGCTCTGCTCGTAGCGCTGTTCTCATTATTGCCCATCTGCATCGGCATGGCTTTGGTGCGCACGGCATGAATGCTGATCTTCGCTAAGGCAGGGGACCATCCAGCGCTCGGCGGAGGGCGTTCCCCGGCCAGATACCCTATCCCCGCGACCCTGAAGAAGCCTGCTTTCCCCACTCCCACTTCATCATACTGGCCACCTCTTGACTTTGGTCCACCAATCTCTTGCTTTAGTTATCACGATGGAGCAAATCTCTCTTGGATTGGGTCTGGAAGGTTCTCATGTCCTCATTACAGGCGGAGCTGGCCTCATTGGGCGTGTTGTTGTTGATCACTTCATCGCAGCAGGCGCAAAGGTGTCGTCGCTTGACGTCGCGCACCCTTCGGTTCAAGACCGCGAGGCTCGGCTCAAAACATCCCGGCCGGAACTTGCTTCCGTTCACTGCGATGTGTCCAGCGAAAGCGAAGTGCAACAAGCTTTCGAGACCGCAGTCGAGGTGCACGGTCCGGTCGATATTGCCATAGCGCTGGCCTCGCTCGACCTTTCGGTCCTAGAGCAATCACCATTCGCCGATGCATCGTTCGATCAGCTGCAGAAAGTACTCAATATCAACATTGCTGGCACATGGCTGACTGCACGTGAGTGGATTCGTGGCTTGCGTCAAGCAAGGCACACCGGCACGCCGATGAAGCACCCCAACCTCATCATCATAGGCAGCGAGAGTGGTATCTTCGGCGAGCGACAGAATGCAGAGTATAGTCTTGGCAAAAGTGCCGTACAAGGTGGATTACTTCATTCGCTACGGATGGAAATTCCGAGGGAATGGCCAGGTGCTCGTGTCAACGTTGTCGCCCCTGGACCGGTGCGAACGGATCGATGGGAACAAGAGTGCACGCACAATCCAGACCAGTACTATCTTGACGCTCAAGCAACGGTAAGGCGCCTTCAGATCCGACAGTACCATCGTGTGCTGCATCACTAGTGTCCGCCTGTCACGGTCGATTGCGAAGCGCAAAACATTAATTCGTACGTACACGCCGTGGCTGACCCTTGCAGACTGCGCTAGGGGAACCGATCCCTATCAGGGCTGTCGCCATGACTATCCTTTCCCTTGCAAGCCACAACTTTAGCAGTCACGTTCATGGTCAGATCGTCGCCGTTGACGGTGGTAAGCAGGGCAAAGTGGTGTGGACACAAGCTGAGGCGCCCCAGCCCTACAGGTAGATCCATCAGCATACATAGTATACGCAGATATGGTGCTTGGATCGCTCAGGCACACATGATCGACATTGGATGTATCCTTTCTAGAACACGCCGACTGTCACCGGTTTGAGAAATTGTTTCAACAAGCAGATTCCCAGCATTTCAACTCTAGACCCTTATACCACAGTGCATTAACCTGCCAGGTCATACGGTGGGATCTTGTCGGCCCTTCACCAGACCACCTGCCTGCAATACCTAGCTGTGGCGCGATAAGTAATCGTTTCTTCCCTAGCTTCTCTACAGTGGTTACGCAAGAACATGACTTGCACGGAGCACTATTCCGATAGTCAATAACTCTTTTCTCATTCGCCAAAACTGGGTGATTTTGACTGCACCCAGCGTACAACATCAGTTAGCGGCATGTGCCGAGCCCACTTTTCTGGTCCATGAGAGAGGATCACGATCCACAATAGTCCAAGTCCGTCCAGACTGGTGTGCACCTCAAGCCTTTGAGATGCCAGGTGCAACAGACAATACCGGTAGCTATCCAGTTATTACAAACTCTCAGTAGCAGATTGCAGCTCGACCAAGACTGTTAGCGGAAGCATGCATGCGCATGTAGCAAGTCAACTCGGAAACGTAACGGGTAGCGCCTAGCGACCTAACGCACGGCAAGGCTCCCAGTCTATGCAAGCGGAATCCGCCCCGCAGCGAATGACTTGCCGAAGTTTACCAAATCTTTAGAGGCCCTGGCGTGCAGATCCGCGCTCGCTGGTTCTGTGAATGTCCGATCCCCATCTACCACCCGTAGTCTAATTTAATGACCGAGATGGCTCCTTTGGACTTCCCATAAGGCCTCGCCACTGCAATGTCGTCAGCCTAGAAGTTTGACCATCCTGTGTTTGCTTGAGCCAGACGTTCTTTGAACCACCTTGCCGCGGTGGCTGCAAAGCTCGTCCCTACCATACTACCGGCACGCCTTCCCCACAGAAAATCCTGCCCTTCCATATCACGAGTGCATTTCCTCTTGCGATGTCACCGATTTGTCTTTCTCAGCATTGATTGTCGTCGCTGACTCGCGAATGCGAAGGCTATTACCGACTTTCTCGGATATCGCCTCCTTGGAATGGTTTTTCCTCCCAAGTATCACTCGTTGATGGTACCACCGATATGTCCACCTTTCGAGCTCTTCAACCAGCACGAATGGATCAAGAAACAACACCACAGCCACAGCTGCAGTCCCAATCACGGCCGATCCTGACTTCAAAACCGAAACGTACTGTAACGCTTGGTGCATGTGTTGCTTGCAGGAAGCGAAAATCGAAATGCGATGGCAGTCGTCCAGTATGCACATGCTGCGCTCAGAAGGATACTGAGTGCATCTACGAGCTCGGACCTAATGAGAAGCCGTCACAGGCGATGAAGCGGAAGAACGAGGAGATGCAGGGAGAACTGTCTAATCTGCGCCAGCTGTATGACTTCCTTCGATTGCGACCTGAGCAGGAAGCCATGGAGGTCCTCAAGCGCATCAGAGCAAACTCCCCGGACGTACCTCCCTCCCAACGCATTTCAGAGCTGGCAGAGTTTGTCCGCCACGGAAACCCGGTCATTCAGCAGACACCCACCCCAAGCATTCATGAGAGGGAACACGTCCTTCCTGTGACACTTCCACCACTTCGCCAGGCCTTGATCTCACCTGGCGCAAGGGAATCTTATAATCTCCCGTATCTCGGTATACACACAATGGGCTATGACGGTCCAGCTACTCAACGGCGGAGACACACCCAAGATCTGTCAGCTCGGTGAGTCGGGTGCACGCCGCACACGGGAGCGATTTTGACCAACTCCAGCACAGACAGTCAAAGCTCCTTGCCACGGCCCACTTCCATTGAGGCCATACTACACACTCCCTCATCTGCAGCTGCGGATGACTTGGCTGCTGATCCAAGGCTGAGGTACATTAGCAACTGGACAAGCGTTACGGATGACACTGGTTTCCTGGCCCATCTCTTTATGATATGGACGGAGAGAGAGCATGCCTACTACCACTTCTTGGACCGGGAGGCGTTCCTTGCGGATCTGTCGTGTGACCGCAGCGATTTCTGTTCAGAGCTTCTTGTTAACGTTGTGCTTGCTTCCGCTTGTGTGAGTCCTCAAAACTGGTATGCTAAAAATATACATACTAACTGGGCGATAGTTCCACTCATCCTTGGTCAAAGATCGTAACAAACCATTCTCGGAGTCTTCTATTCAGACTTCTTTCTACTACGAGGCGAGGCGATTGTGGGACCTTGAGAAAGACAAGGACAGCTTGACTAAAGTACAAGCTGGTATGATTTTCTGTAAGCGCAAATCTTTTCAAACTGATCTCAACTTACAGCACATTGAAAAGCTCGCTAACCTTGACCCCTTTTAGATCTCGTGCTTGCCAAATATGGCCGTGACAGAGACGGACAACACTTCCTCCTCGACGCATGCAAGACTGCTCAGCACCTCGGCCTGTTCGAGCACAAATCGCCCCAACATAGCACAACACCATCGCATGTTTCTGTCGATAGATGGGCACGAGCGCGAGCAGTAACCGCGTGGGCAGTGCACAACTTCCAACTGTAAGATTTGTTCAAACCCTCGTAACTGATGTACACGGAGCTAAGAATTATTCAGCTCGATGTCAATTACTTATTCGTCTCCTTTGATTATCAAAACTCTCCCTTCGAGCCCAATCCCATATCGGGACACCGAACGTAAGTCAAGTGTTTTCAAACAAGTCTGGGGCTAACAAATCCCGACAGCCCTCTTCGGCTCCGAATGCGCACTTCATACGATTCTCCTCGACTGTGTCTCTGTGACACAAGAAAATGAGTATACGAGCCCACACAGTGCGGGCCGGATAGAAGCCTGCTATTCTCGACTAAAATCATGGTGGCATTCGCGGCCTGCTAGCTTAGATCCGGACAGACACCCATCACAAGTCAACCTCCTCTGCGCGTGAGTAGCCAGGCCATCTTCACATGCTACTTTCGCTAAAATGTATAGCATGCAATACAATGTCAACGTTATCAAGCTCTTCCGACCCGTTGTGGATCGTGAGCCATCATCAAAGCAAAGAGCGTCGTACGTTGATCAGGCCAAATCAGTAATCTCGGCATCTTCAAAGGAGATACGACGCCTTGTTAAACTGCACGATACTCATCACGGCTGGTCAAACGCCATTACGTTCGTCATACATGGCATCACGGTCGCGAGCTTTGGCACCCTTGACGAGATATCGCACAATGAACCCACCCTACCGCAGACCGAAACGGACGAACGCTATCAAGGCCTCGTCGCGTGTTTGCGCGCTCTCACAGTGCTCCTCAGCTACAGTTACTATGCACAACCAATTTTCCGACTCCTAACACAAAGGTGCAGCGCGCTAGGCATAAAGTTGCCTGCTGAAGTGCAAGGGGCGCTGGACTACTGCACGAGCGAGGAGTGGACTAGGAAAGCTGCTGAACTGGTCAGCAGCCAGTTCATTGCGGATACGCGGTCGTTCGCGATTGATCCCGAACAATCAACAATGGATGCTATCATTTCGAGATGGGAAGATTTTACTCTTGAGGAGGGACTGGCATGGGCGGCGGACAGAGGGAAGGAGAAAGTAGATGCGTGATCTATGCCCCCTTTCATTCCCTTTCTCTACCTGTGGCTTTCATAAATTCGATACCCCAAGCGATTCGCTTATAGGTCGTAAATTTCTTACTTGAGAATCATTCCACCCTCTTCCGATCTCTCTTCCGAGCCATCCAGGACCATTGACCGCGACTTTTCTCCGAACCACACACCCTCCTGTAACACCTGGCTTAAAGTGACATAACGACCCACCGATACACAACTGCACCCAGCCTCCAGCCTCCACAAATACATTACAAGCATCCCCAAGAATCGGGCCTTTGGCCCTTGGCGTCAGAGTCTCGAGCCCAACGGCCCTGCGTCTCGCTGCACACCCGCCGCCGGCTCGGCACAAAATGCGGCATGTCCATACTATACCCCCGTCCCCGTCCACTAAGCAATTCACCGACGTTGCATTCGCCGGAGGCCACGAATCATTGGCGCTCGGAATGCTTTCCCTGACGCTACCCGCGCTCGTATCGAGATGCCAATCAAAGTTTCCTGCTGCTGGCCCAGGCAACGTCCATGACGTCTGTGGATCGCGGATATAGGCCGAATCGTGAATTATATAGTTTTACATGACTACGGTAGGCGCGCTTACTCTCGCCCTCTCCCTGGGCTGTTGGCGCCGGATGACCCTTGCGTCCCCTGCCGCAACCGGAAGGAACCTTCCGGTGCAGCTCTCAGGGTGGGAAAGAAGGTTCCGTCGAATCGGGTAGGGGAGAAGTTTGCGGCTCTGGGTGGGGCGCTTAGACCCTTTGCGGCTGCGCGTCTTGCGGTCGCTCTGGATGGTGGGCTTTTTGTAGATACTGTGTTCTCTCCCCTGAACGGGTCGGTCATATTACTTTGTGTGGCATGGCTGAGGTCAGGCATACCAGCTATACGAGGAGTTGTGCAGGTTCAAAACCCCAGTACATCTGTGGTCACTGAACCGCACGCTAACCATCCGTTCAGGAAGTCAGTCCACGTGCAAGGGTGCTGGTAGCGCGCGTAGTGGCGCGGGAGCACTATCCGAAGGAGCGCCATTCTTGGATGAGGGTTTGCTCGTCAGGCGTGCCGTTCGGACTGCCTTATACCGCACTAGTTGTGGTGAAGATCTTAGGTGGACCTGGGTACAGGTCAAGCACCATCAAATTGGGAAGGCACGAAGGCTACAAGGACAAGTCTTGGTTGGTGGAAGTGGAGCACCATCACTGCTTCACGGCTGGGTGGCAGTGTCTTGTTCTCTTAGATAAATCTTTAGACTAACTCTCCACATTCAAAATAATTTTTCGAGAATGATCTGCGCGAGAGAACGGCATGTGAACGAGATTGCGATGCTGCGTTCCGACTGGACAAGTCTGGCTGGTTCGCAGTGATCGTTATAGCTTCGCAAGCACAATGTGCTCCCTCACAATGTTCCTGCCATCAGCGCTGCGCTTCACCACCTTGCCACGAGTATTCACATCGCCATTTTGAGGTACCGGAGTCTTGCTCCTGTCGCTATTGTTCGCCGGAGGAGGTGCGTTTTTGACCCAGAACATCATCTGCTCATCGCCATATTGGTCCTTCCAGACGGTGACCTGATACACATATTTGTTTGCTTGGAGCTGAGTTTTGTGCTGCGCAACGAAGTAGCCTGCAGCAATTCCATTCGGAGATCCTGAACGGATCGTGTCAGCAGTGCAATTCAGCGGCAAAACGCGACTCGCGCATAAATTTTTCTTACCGAGCATCGCTTTACCCTCTTCTGTCTCGATGCTGAACGTCAACCCTGGCCATTTTGGTAGAAAATTGTAGCGTTGCTGTCCCTCAGGAACTCTGTATGTCTTTAAGGCTAATCCAATAAGTCTCAGTGTATCGTCGTTGACGATGTCGTGAACAAGGAACTTGTTGATGTTATCGAGGTTGGCTCCATCGGGATGTGCCCTTCTCCAAAACGCCCAGCTACAATTGATAGTAAGTTCATGTACCAAGATCATGGTATCATCCAAAGACTTACGAGATATCAGACAGTTGCCGCAATTTTGGCAGCTCGTCAAGCGATAGCTTTTCCACCGCCCAATTTTGGCTGGCACTCTGCACGGCAGACTTGACATTGAGGAAGGAGATGACTCCATCACGAGCATTGACACCAATGTGAGCGTACGCGTTGGTCATCTAAGCAGAATCACAGATCAGCCAAGTTCGCGGAGAACATAAGTGCACTTACTCGATACTCCTTGTCGCCGACAGTATATCTCTGGTCTTTGAACGGTGTTGCATATCCCTGTTGGCGGTGTCCTATGTTGAAACACTGATTCTGACCGTCCTTGGACTTGTGCATGAACTTTGCATCAATCCCAATTTGGTTCAAGCTGTCAGCGATGTTGTCAAGCTCGCAATACATTGATTTCCCCCGGAAATCTGTATACCCCCAGAGTTTCAACTCCGTTTCCATGGTGCCATCCCATTCACTGTCGATGGGGTTTGCAAACTGTATTGCGGTATCCTTGTTGCGCAACGATGCTTGGGTCAATTTCTCGCCCCTGCATACGTTTTGCTGCCAGAACGACTGATCGTCACGGCGAGCAAGAGTTTTATTCTCTTCCGACCCCTGCAAGCCTTGTTCGTCTTCCGGGGAAGGATAGGGTGCGTCTTTGACGTAGTAAATGAGCGTAGGTTCATCGCTATCAGCTTCGTTCTCGTCTGGCTGGAAGACAGTGATCTGGTGGACGTACTTTGCACCAAGCTGAGGCTTGTGCTGAGAAAGAAAGTACGCAGCCGCAATACCGTTCGGAGACCCTACCCAAGTCATCAATCACGTCCCAAATGGGATCTGCGCCAACAGAAGGCGGTTAGATGAACTCACCTAAGAGAGCGTTTCCTTGGTCTGTTTCAATGTCGAATGCCACACCTGGCCAAATTGGTACGGCTGTGAGTCGCTGTTGACCGTCCGGAACTATGTATGTTGCGAGAACCCGCTCAATCACACCGATCGTATCTTGATTGATGATCTGCGGTATGATGAATTTTGTGATATGACCAAGATTCGAGCCACCGTGAGCTTCATGCCAAAAGCCCCACGCAAGGTCGGACATCTGCCTCAATGCGGGGAGCTGGTCGACTGGTGGCTTTTCGACACCCCATAGACTCGCAGCCTTAAGTGGGGCGGACGCACGATCAATGAACCAAAGGATACCTTCGTGAACATTGACACCGAAGGTAGCATGTGCACCAGTTGCCTGTCCAGAGCTATCAGCAGATAGGTTCTTCCCGGGAAATGAGCTTCACTCACCCGATAAACTTTGTCGTTGACCTTGTATGTTTGGTCCTGGATCTCGATGTCACGGCCTTGGTCGTCCGTTTTTTGAGGGTCGTAGTGGAATATGCGAAAGCAATCATTCGAATCCTCAGTTTCGCTCTCGTCCTCGCTCTCGGGCAGAACTTTAAGAGCTTTATACGCTCTCCTCACGTCGTAGTATTCGCCCTCAAAGTCACAATCAGCGTATGGCATGTCAGTATACCCCCAAAGCTTGCGCTCTGCTTTGAGTGCTCCGGTCCAAGGGCTGTTGATAGGGCTCACAAACGCCTCTCCTTTGTCTGCATTCAGCTTGGACGCCCTCGTTAGCTTGTCACCACGGCACACATAGCCCGCCCAGTCTGAAGGGTTCTCAGGCGAGCCTGGATTCAACTTCGACCGTTTTGCTGGTGGCGGTGAGTCTCCACCGAATGCTGGTTCGGCGTTGTAGGAGGGGAAGGGGAGAATGTCAGCTGCCGTCGCTAAATCACGGCCAGCGAGACCTTTCGTCCGCTTCGACAGCTTCGCTTTCGTGGGTGGCGGCGCATCTTTGACGTGAAAGATTATCGAAGGCTGAAAGTGTTCCCATTCTGAAGAAAAGATGCTGACTTGATGAACGTACTTGTTACTACCAAGTTGTGGTTTATGTTGGGACAAGAAGTAACCGAACGCGATGCCGTTTGGAGATCCTGAACGTCCTATGTTACTAACGTCGTTTCTCTGAAGGAGACGGACGGCGGGATGCAAGTCGACAACACAGCGCACTTACCAAGCATAGCCTGTCCTGCCTCCGTCTCGATGTCGAAAGTCAAACCTGGCCATTTAGGCAACTCAGTTACTCTCTGCTGGCCTTCCAATACAGTGTAGAGCTTCAGAGACTGCTCGATGAGTCGGTTTGTCTCGGAATTGACAATGTTGTGGACGAGAAACATATTTATCTTTCCGAGATTTCGTCCCCTTGGGTGCACACGGTTCCAGAATCCCCAACTTCAGCAAAGTTAGCATCTGAGCTCTCATTGGGAGTTGGAAACTTACGAAATATCAGATATTTGCTTCAGTGCTGGCAGCTTGTCGGCTGTCGGAACCTCAGGTTTCCACAGATATCTAGCCGAATTGGATGCCGACCTCACGTCGACAAAGTAAACGACCCCACTACGGACATTCACTCCGATGATAGAGTAAGCACCAGTCATCTGTAAGTAGTCAGATCTACTGCTCGAAGTTTGTGTGACAATCTGTCGTCCACCTACTCGGTACTCCTTGTCGTTCACCTTGTAGGTCTGATCCCTATAGGCAATTCTTTCACCTTGCGCGTTTCTTGCTTTAGCATCGAAATGGCATACTTGAAAGCAGTAGTTGGAGCCACCTTCCATTGCTGTCTCCATCTCGATTTTCAGCGCTCTGAATGCCGGCTCGATGTCACCAAAGTAACAGTGTGAGTCAGCGGGAAGCTCTTTATAGCCCCAGAGCTTGAGCTCTGCTTCCATAGTGCCGTCCCATACGCTGTCGATAGGTCCCGCAAACTGGGTAGCCTTGCCTTTGTCCAGCTTGCACGCCTGGCTGAGCTTCTCACCACGGCAGACATACTTCTGCCAATCGAGCTGAGCTGGTGGCGCCCGAGCAACGACTGCTGGCTTGATAGGGCTCGGGAGTGGTACGGCAACTGAATTCGCGCTGTGCTCAAGTGTGTTGTCAGTAGCAAGCGGAGCTCCAAAGACCTTGACAAGGGTGGTAATCTTGGTGACACTGTACGGTCGCGGAGAGGCAGGAACGACCCTGCCAGCTGTAAAGACCAGCAAGAGCGCGAATGCAAATGCATCAAACAGCCTCATTACGGAAATGGAGTTGTTGGAGGTGGAAAGGTGTGGAAGCGCGGGTGTCGATGACATCTATGGTAAGGCAAGCGTAAGCGCGGACGCTAAGGTAGGCGAGGCACAGTGAAGGTGAAAGACCGTTAGCTTTTGTTTTTTTCACTGACGGAACTACCAATCACATGTTCTTGGAAAGTGAAAAGAGATTTTCATGATATTAGAGGTCAGTTTCCACACATAAATAGTCGGCCGATCTATGGGACCTTTACATCTGCAGGCAAAACCTATGAACAGAGTGGCTGATTACAATCTAGCAATGACGACATGCTCACGAATTATATTCTTGCCACCCTTGCTCTCATACACAATCTCGGGCTTGGTAGTGTCATGCATTTCCCTCTTGCGACGCTGTGTAAAGTGCAGGTCCTTCAACTGCTCGTCCAGCCGATGTTGCGACTCCTGTCCTTCGAAAGTGGCGTGGTCCGAAACATAGAAAAGAACGTTGGGCAAGGCCCACTCGCCTTGACCGGCCATGAAGATCTTGACTTTCCAGATGTATTTCCAGCCCAGTTGAGGTCGGTGTTGGATTATGAAATAGCCAGCGCCGAGTCCGTTAGAGGAACCTTCCGATTCTGATCAGCTATGTGGTTGTATGAAATGTGTTTCAGTGTAGTGACGTACCTAATAGTGCCAAAGCAGCCTCCAACTCGAGCTCTCTGCCCTCTAGCACAGAGAATTCGAAATCCTTCCCTGGCCATGCTGGTACCACAGCAACGTTGTACTGCTGCAGGGCGCGTTTCATAACGTATTGCGTCTGCGGGTTGATGACTTGAACTGCCATGAAGTAGTTCAAGTTACGCAAATTGGATGATGCGACTCGGTTCCACACTGACTATGTTAGATCCAACGTTGCAGGCCTGAAGGCTTTAGAGTACTCACTTCCCCAGGCGATATCAGAACTTGATCTCAGTGCAGGCAGCTCATTTGCGGCAGGCTTGCGCTTCCAGTGTTCTTCGGCAGCGCTCTCAGGACTCTCGCGGTGGATGAAGTAAACGAGTCCATTGGTAGGATTGACGCCAATCTTAGCATATGCTTGAGTGACCTAAGAACGCTTCAGTCAGATGCTGCAGATACTGCGTGTCCAAGAGCACAATACGTACTTGATAGCCTTTGCCATCAACGTTGTAGTGCTGGTCTTCCTCAAACGGCAGCTCACCATCTTCATCGCGAATAACAGTAGGTCCGTTCATGTGCTCGACGTAGAAGCAATGATTTGGGCCGCCATTCCCTGCTGATCTTGGATCCACTTGGAGATCCTTGAAAGCGTCGGCCATCTCGTGAGTTTTATCGAAGTCACACTGGTCATCCACCCCTTCGTGCTTCTCGTCATCGTCAAGATATCCCCACTTCCTCAACTCCGGCTTGAGGTCGCCATCCCATGGGCTTTGCATGTATGGCCAGCCTAGCATGGTCTGCGCTTCTCCATCGTTCATTGTCATGGCTTTAATCAGCTTCACACCGCGACTCTTGGCTTTGCACCAGATGGCTTCTTCCTGCTCGGGAGTGAGTGTGGCTGATGGATCATCTTCATCGTCGTCTGGGTCTGGGGACCAAGCATTTTCTGGGTCGGAGCCATGGTCTGCAGCGATGCTTGTAGTGAAGTCGATTTTGTTGATCTGCAGATCGCGTAACTGCAATGTTGGGAGAAGGCTGGTGACAGTGGCCGACCTGGAAGGTCCATGGATTGCGCGACCGGCAGTGAATGCCACCAGCACAATGAGCGTGATTACTGTGCAAGGTCTCATGGCTGGTCACGTCCTCGGTTTCTTCAGTCGATTTGCGTAGGCGCAGGTATCGAAGGAGAGCTAAAAAGCGCAGCGTGTATATGTGTCAAGCGACAACGCACCGAGTGAAGGTGAAGGAATGCCTCAATGGAATGCCCCACACATTGTAGCGTGGACGAATAATCTACCAGTTGGGCGAAAGTCGTTGAAGTGAAAGGACCTCAATACTGGGACCGTGCGATCCATCACATGTAGTGGATAATAGCACAAGTTCGTACCCACCTCGCGGAATCCCTAATGGCCTGCAAGTTACTCACGAGAGAGCAAGACAGACTTGTAACTATGCACTCATGTGAAAAAACAAACAAAATAATCAAGAGTAAACTCAAACACTCTTCTACAAGGCAACGAAAGTGCCAGCGTGGTGGCCAACCTTGCGCACAAACTTGACTAAACTACACTGCCCTTGAAAACAACAAAGCATGTAAACACGCTTGAAACTTCAACATAGCAATGTGATCCTCATGGTAGTACTACGCGCGACAAAATGAAGTTCTGGACCTTGCAGCACGCTTGTGATGTACATTGTCAATTTCCACGTCTGAACCATACATGCGCGAAACGCTGTCTCTTTGGTAAATTGTGTTTCCAAAAAATTGCAGTACAGAAGCTCCTGATTATGCAGTGACGAACGACGTGCGAGAATATCACGTTCGAAAGTTCGCTGAGGAAATTAAACTCTCGTGACCTTCTCTGCCTCTCTGATCTCAGACTATCCCAACATGCCAGCCAAAGACCCCAGCACCACGACCGCAGAAACAGCCACTGCAAGTTTCGACCACCGTACTGCCTCCACCCCGCTAGCCACCCCTTTGGTAATCGAACTAGCAGTCGCTGTCGGCACAGCCTTCACCTTGCAACTAGTACCCAGCAGTATATACGTACTATGATCTTTATCCACCTCCGTCTTCACGTACCCACAATCATGGCTACTCACCTCCGACGCACTACTTACAACCGGACCCGTGAAAGCCGCGGCATGTGTCGACCACGTAGACGTCGCCCTCCCCCCTCCAATCTCCGCATCATCGGGTTTACAAACCACGACCTTGGCCCTCAGCTCCAAACACGCCTGCAGCTCCTGCCACGACTGCCCGATCGCATCGCACTGCGCCGTGCACCCGGTGAACACGCCGTAGTTGTCGTACCCGGCTTCCTCGGGCTTGCCGCCGTTGCAGCATATCTGGAGGTCCCAGAACGAGGAGGGGTTGTCGCAGGCTGCGTTGCTGATTGCGCACGAGGCGTTGCGGGAGTCTGGGTTCTGCGGGGTTTGGGATCCGGGAGCGCAGCATTCTCGGCGGGCGGGGAAGGCGTGGTAGTTGGGGTAGTAGAAGGGGAGGGTGAAGGGGAGGGGTGTTGCTAGGCCGCTGGCGGTTGTGTATGTGAAGGCGTAGGTTGTTGTTGGCGGTGTCGGTGCTGTGGGGGTAGAAAGGTGCGTGAGACTGCCATGTTGAAGAGTAGTCATCACGAAGGAGGTTTTTGTGTGGTCTTGAGAAACTGGACCTGGTGGTATCTGTGAAGTATCCGATAATGCCGCTACGAGCTGCAGACACTCGACTTTTTGAATGTATCGTCCAAATATCGAATGTCAATGCAGCCGGAAATAACTAATACCTCAAAACAAGCTTCACCGAAAAGCTTGTCTGGTGCTGCGATCGGGTTAGTACACGGTGCCGCCAAGCCTGATCTGTACCGTTGCCGAGATGAGCCTCACTGGTGGCCTTACCGAGCCGCAGCTCTAACGTGGGCTAGACTACCAGACACGGGCAAATGTATCAGCGGATCTGTTTCTAGCCTAGAGCTGGAAGCTCCCAATGTACGAGACTCGGTCCTACCATCAGGAAAGGCGGGAAGACGATTTGTGGAACATGGCTAACTAGGTAGGGTAGATCAGGTTCCTGTCTGCGGTAACTGGATACAGCAACGCCGATGTACCTTCGGATGCCGTTATCCGTAGTCCCATGTCAGGTCACACAGTCAGTTCCACAGAGAGGGATTTATCCCCTCGACATCTTCCTGAACTTTCCGTCTGAGCCTTGCTGTGCCGAGGCATTTATCGAGTTCAGGTGGTGTTCCAAGGTACTTGTGACACGAAAACAATGACTAACCAAATGGACTTGGTCTCGTGGATTCTTCTTCGTGCAGGTTGGAGTACTGAGTGACTGCTGGAGCGATTTGAGGATGGTGATGTCAAGCTTGGGTAATTCACCGCAACATTGTCATAGATATTTAGGTAGGAACCTCTTCCTGCTCTTACTGTCTTCAAGAGTCGCATCGTAATTCCACGTGCCGTAGGATGAATTGAAATAAGATTTGGTTTCCATCAATCCGCGTCCCACAATCCCCTCTCTGCTCCAAACCATCTCCACCACCAACCCACACCGCCCCCCTCAAAAAACAATCGCAGCCTTAACACACTCCCCCCGCCTCACAACCTCCAAACAAGCCCCCCACTCCTCAATCCCAAACACCCGGTCCACAACCCCCCCAACCCTGACCCTCCCCGCCCTCACATAATCCAACGCAACCGGCAAATGCTGCATACTACAAAAGCTCGCCAGCACCGTGATCTCGCGCTCCCAGATGAGGAACGGCGACCACGAGATCTTGACTGCTGCGTCGTACACGCCGTACACGACTAGCTTGCCCCCCTTGCGCACGAAGGGGAGTGCGGATTCGAGGACAGACGGGCTGCCGGTGGCTTCGATGACGATGTCGAAGCCGTGCGGGTTTGCGGCGTGGAGGGCGGAGAGGGAGGTGGAGGGGTCTGTGGGTGAGATGGGGTGGTAGGTGTCTGCGAGGTTCATGGATTGCGCGAGGGCGAGTTTGGGGTTGGGGTGTGCGGCGATGGTTAGCTTTTGTTTTGGTCAGTGGGTGGCTGTGGTGGATATGCGTGGGATCAAGAAGAATAGAACACGCAAAGAATGGAAAAAAGAAAGGGATGAAATACGTGAGCACCACCATTCAACCGCACCAACTGCGCAACTAACATCCCCGTCGGCCCACACCCAAATAGCAACACCCGACTCCCAACCTCAATCTGCATGCGCTCCATCCCGTGCGCCGCGCACGCCAGCGGCTCCAGCAGCACGGCGTCCACGAACGGCAGCGCGCCGATGTCGTGAACTAGCCGCGCGGGGTAGCGACAGTACTCTGCGAAGCCGCCGGGGACGTTGCCTCCGAATGCTGTCAGGCGGTCGCAGAGCAGGGGTTTGCGCCGCATGCAGTGGAAGCAGGAGAGGCAGGGTTGGAGGGGGTCGGCGGTTACGCGGTCGTGGAGGGAGAGGGTGGTGACGTTTTTTCCGAGGGCGGCGATTGTGCCCACTGCTTCGTGGCCTGGTGGGGTTAGGGTGATTGGGTTGGGAGTGGGGATGGGTGGGTGGTGGTGTACCGGGTATCAATGGCCACTGTTTGGGTGGTTAGTTTGATGTTAAATATCTACTTCGCGTGTTGAATCACCTTGGCTAGGAACTCGCCCTTGTGATAGTGCAGATCTGTGCCGCAGACTCCACAGGCTGCGATCTTGACCTACTAGCATCAGTCTTGCTGAGATGAATACAAAAACTTGTTGTGGAGTGGTTATACCAGGACGTCGTCGTCGCCGATCTCTGGCACGTCGATTTCAACAACGGCGAACTTCTCTGGTCCAGAGTATCTGCTGAATGTCAGCTCCCACTCCAATGTACCGCGAAGAAGAAGAAGAAGAAGAAGAAGAAGAAGAGCAAAAATAAGTATCACTCACTGCAACGCCTTCATCCTCCCCGGCACACCCTCACAGCGACGTACCCTCGATTCCAAATCTGCCATGGCTACCTTGACTCTCGCCTCAAACCCGACAGACGCAGCCCTTTTTATACATCCACAAAACCCCAAGCTTTACTCACACAGTGGCTCAGCCCAAAAGCAGCTTGCATACTACACGCGTCTAAGCAGGTGGAAAGCGGGGTCCCCGCATCCACTAGCGCAGCGCACCATCCCCTAGATCCCGGTCGTAACGCCGGGCTGGTGTCTATTTGCGTTCTCGCACTGCGGACTTTTGTTCTGCGATGCGCATGAGGTGTCGCGGCGCGATTTGGGTGTCTGTGCATGATTACGCTCGTGCATGGACGACAGGCAAGGGGGCTGGAAGCTACGCGCCTGTCTGGGAATGGTCATCGGGGTGTTTGGTGTATGGGTCGGGGAGAGTCAAGGTCTAGGGGCTTGGGGGATAGCCGTGGAGGTTTGGAATGATGGGATGTGGGAATGTTGTTTGGAGGTTTGACTGGGTGGCAAGGGGTTCAATATGGATATCCGCACATGGCATGTCACTGCATGCGCACGATTTTTCAGAGTGCCTTTCTTTGATGCGTGGTTTGTGTAGAAGGCGTCTTTGTGTTGATTTGCTTTGTATGGATTGATGTTGATTTTGTATATAATTAGGAGTTTTACGCCCACTTCGCATTCAACGCTTCAACCTGCTGCGTTGTAATCGGCAACACACTCCCATGCCTCAAATTCTCAGGCCACGCAGCACGATCCGACGGCGTCCACACGCCGCCTGCGACATCGACGCTCTCGTACGGGCGGTATCCGTCCCCGCCGTAGAAGTCCAGAAGTAGGTGCGCTTTCCCCTCGACCTCGTTGTCCCAGTAGACGGCGGGTCCCTCGACGCCGGACTCGATGGTAGAGTTTGCGCCCTGGGGACGCGTCCAGGGTCCGAAGAGACCGCTTGTGCTGACCTCGATGAAGACGGTTTTTGCTGTCTCGTCTTTGACGAAGCGCGCGTACTTGTTGTCGCCGAGATCAAGGAATTCCAGGTCGATGACGTTGGTGGGGGAATAGTCGATGTAGTCTGCTGGGGCCGAGAAGGTGGTGAAGTCGCGCGTGTATGCGTATCGCAGTTTGATGGCACTGGGCGTGCCGGTGTGGCCTGGATCATCGGCGCCGTAGAATTTGCTCGCCCAATGTACGAGGTACTCGCCCTTTGCTTGATCCCAGACAGCAGACGGCGCCCACACCATACCAGCGCTCGCGTCTTCCACCTCAACAAGCCGCTCGGACGCCCAGGTCGTCAAGTCCGTAGACTCCCAAACGAAGATGGAGCGGCTGCCGTTGCGCTGTGAGATATCCCAGGTGGTGGCGCCGATGTCGAGGTCGGTGCCGATGATGTAGTACTTGGGGTCGCTGGGGGTGGTGATGATGGAGGGGTCGCGGACGCCTTTTGTGCCGAGCGTGGGGACGATGACGGGGTCGCCGTTGTTGAGGGGGTTCATGGAGGCTGCATTGTTACCTGTCGACTGGTAAAAGTAGACGTTGGGCGCATCGCCGAGGAAGAAGACGCCCAGGTAGCCGGTGAGGGAGGCGTTGGCATTGGCGCGGGGGGTCACGTATGAGGCGAAGTCGAGAGTGGGCAGGGCGAGGGCGCTGGGCAGCAGCGCGAGGCACGGGGAGAAACGCATGACGATGACAAGACGGGTCTGAGGTGTTTCGGTGGGTGGAGTCGTGCTTTTATCCTGCGCGCAGTTCACGATGAATGACGTCCATCATTGCCCCGAACGCCGAGCGTAGTGCATGCTGTGGAACTGAGGGTCGGACCGGATGCCTTTATGAGAAACGCAGCTTCGGCGAAGCGCCGAATTCGTTGTGGGGTGAGGGGCTGGGTTGGTGATGGAGGCGATTTCTCCGGATCTGCAGAGGCCAAGGCCGTGGAGGTGGAGCTAAATACGACCTCATGCCCGGGGACGCTTGGAAACGGGTAAGTGGTGTTTGGGTATGACGTGCGCGCTTGCTTTTGGGATATCATGTGCTTTCGCGCCGAGGGACGTGGACGTGCAATTACGAGTGGTAACAAACTTGGATTGGTATCTTGATGCGCCTTGAATGCTGAATGCCGAATTAACGCCGAGCAATGCTGCTAAAAATCAATCGTCACTGTCGTAGCCCGCTACAAGCATCGTCGACAGCTTGCTTGGGGCGGGTGCTGCCTTGATGGGCGCTGAGACGGCGGGTGCAGGTGCTTTCTTCTTGATGCCGAGGACGGCGCCAAAGTCCTTCTTCTCTTTTGGTTTCTTGCTGAAGACGGCGACGGACGTGGCTTCGACAGGCTCGTCCAGCATGTCCTCGTCGATGGCCTCTTCGCCCAGATCTGGCATCTCGCGGCTGGAGAAGGCTCTCCGCGCGGCTTCAGCGTCCTCTTCCTCCTGCTTCTGGCGCCGTGCGTCTGCATCGTCCGGGGGCGGCGCGACGGTCGCAGTGGTGCCGTCCTGCTCTGCTTTTGCGATGCGCGCATTTCTCGAGCGAATCTCGTCGAGGGCATCCGCGATGGCCATTTCTGTCTTGGCGTCGATGACTTTGGTCTCGAGCTCCTTCATGGCGTCTCGCTCGGCCTCTTCCTTCTCCAGACGGTCGAGGCGCTCCTCTTCTGTCTCCTCTGCGAGCTTTGCCTCTCGCCAGGGCTCAAAGTTGCGCTTGGCGCCGCGCTCGCACTCGTAGTCCATGTTCTTGGGGTCGGTCTTGAAGGTGATTTCGCCGGAGCAGCGGGTGCATCTGATGTAGAAGCGGAAGATGGCGATGGCGTAGTACTTTTCGTCGGTGGTCTCCTTGCGGGCGTTGAACTTGCGGCCTTTGTAGATGAACTCGCCGCAGTGGGTGCACTTCATGGAGAAGGGGGCCATGAGACGCACGGTCTGGACCTTTGGGCCTGCATTTTTGGGGCCGCGCTGGCGGGTGATTTTGGAGGGGTCGAAGTCGGGGGGGTAGTATTTGGAGAGGACCTTTCGTTCAGACATGGTTGTGGCGGTGGTGGTGGTGGCAGTGGTGGTGGCTGTAGCTGTGGTGAAGGCGAGTGTGAGAGGGTGAATTGCTGGACGGCTGGTCTTGGCACTACCGAACTCCCCGCAGCACTCCAGCACTTATACGCGTCTAGTGCCCCACATGCTCAGCGCAAGGCTGTCACCGTCAACAACGCGTGCACCGACTCTCCAAACGTCAACACCACCCTACGCCACCCACGCCAACGCTCGCCGCGCATGGAGAAATACCTGCGCGAGTGGCGCCAGGACGCCGTCAACCGGCACCAGTACGACACGGCCATTTTTGTTGCCGACAAGCTGCTGGCCATTACGGGTGAGTCTCGATTACAAGCACAGAGTTTGGTCATGAAGACACTGCTGCACCGATTGATGTTACAAGATACTGCTGCACCGATGAAAGAACAACAGGTGCTGACTGCTCAGGCGACGACCAGGACGCCTTCTGGCTCGCTCAGGTGCACTTCAGCACGGGCAACTACCAGCGCGCCCAGTCGCTGCTCGCCCGCGGCAACCTCGCCGACAGCAACGCGCAGTGCCGCTACCTGGCCGCCCACTGCGCCGTCAAGCTGGGCAGACTCGACGACGCGCTGCTCATCCTCGGCGACAAGAACCCCGCCCACCTCGTCGCCGTCGCCGGCAGCGGCAGCGCCCGCCAGAAGCTGCGCCATGTCGACGTGCACGCCCGCCACCCCAAGGCCGCCGCCCGCAACGAGCGCCTGCCCACGAGCGAGGAGCGCGACCGCGAGGCCGCCGCCAACCTCAAGTCCGAGGCGGCCATGTGCTACCTGCGCGGCGTGTGCTTCGCCAAGCAGAACTCGTTCGACCGCGCAAAGGACTGCTACAAGACGGCCGTCCACATCGACGTGCAGTGCTTCGAGGCCTTTGACGCCCTCATGGCCAACTCGCTCATGGCCCCCGACGAGGAGTGGGCCTTCCTCGACAGCCTCGACTTCGACTCCATCGCCGTCGCCGTCGCCGGCAGCCCCTCGCTCGCCCAGGAGGCCGCCCACTTCACCCGCCAGCTCTACACCACCCGCCTGTCCAAGTACGCCCGCCCGCACGACTTCGCCACGGCCACCGAGACGCTCAGCACCCACTACCACCTCGCCGCCAACCCGGACATGCTGCTGTCCCGCGCCGACCTCATGTACACGCACTGCCGCTTCCGCGACGCCCTCGCCCTGACCTCGTCCGTCCTCGCCGCCGACCAGCACAACTTCGCCATCCTGCCCCTGCACACCGCCGCCCTCTACGAGCTGGGCGAGAAGAACGCCCTCTTCCTGCTCGCCCACAACCTCTCCGACTCCAACCCCGACGAGCCCGCCGCCTGGCTCGCCGTCGGCGTCTACTACCTCGCCGCCAACCGCATCGCAGACGCCCGCCGCTACTTCTCAAAGGCCTCGGTCATGGACCCCCACTACGGCCCCGCCTGGATCGGCTTCGCCCACACCTTCGCCGCAGAGGGCGAGCACGACCAGGCCATCTCCGCCTACAGCACCGCCGCCCGCCTCTTCCAGGGCACCCACCTGCCCCAGCTCTTCCTCGGCATGCAGAACCTGCAGCTCAACAACCTCACCCTCGCCCGCGAGTACCTCAACGCCGCCTTTGTCCTCTGCGACACCGACCCCCTCCTGCTCAACGAGATGGCCGTCGTCGCCTTCCACGAGACCGACCACGCCGTCGCAATCTCCCTCCTCCAGCGCGCCTTGTCCTACGCCCAGCAGAATGAAGCAGACCCCGAAACCACCATCCCCACCCGCATCAACCTCGCCCACGCCCTCCGCCGCAGCGGCGCCCTCGAAGAATCCCTGCGCGCCTTTGATGACGTCCTGCGCCACGGCGTCAAAGACCCCAACGTCTTGACCGCAAAGGGCCTCGTCCTGCTCGAGCTCGACCGCAGCCTGGACGCCGTCACCGTCCTGCACGAAGCGCTCGCAATCTCGCCGCAGGACCCCATGGCCACGGACTTGCTGAACAGAGCCCTCGAGGCCAACGAGACCGACAGCGGCGTCTCCATGCTGGAGCCGGCGCAGAGCCACAACGGCCAGCTGCTGCTCGAGGACGAGGTCGACGACCGAGACTTTGAAGAAGCCCTGAAGCGACGGAAGAACGCCCTGCGCGACATGGAGCCCAACCGCGTCGCTGGACGTCGGAGGCGCGGAAGAAGACACGCCGCCGGCTTCGTCGACGAGGAGAGCGGCGTTGGCGAGAGCATGCTCGTCGACTCTGACGCTTGATGGAGTGTTGCATTTTGGATTTGGTGTTTTTTCTTCTTTTGTATACCACGGCATAGCGAGGCGTCAGCGGGATGGGAAGGTCGGGGACAGAAAAAAGCATCGCATTTGGATGCCACGGCGTTTACTCTAGCCTAGTTCTGCATTTCCAGGGAGGATTGGATAGCTAGGAGCTAACTAGTTCAATCACGAATCATTAAGCATTTCCATCATGAACAGCACACATGTCTACCTCTACCTCTCCATCCACGTCTTTATCTGCACCTTGTAAAAGCATGCTTGGCCTCTAACTCCCAACAACAAAGCTATTGTATAATCCTCCCTCGCGTTTCAGTTTTTACTTTACAGCACACGCCGTAGCGAGACGTGAAGATGTTAAGACAGAGAGCTAAAGCAAAAGTACGTGAAGAAGAAGAAGAAGAAGAAGAAGAAGAAGAAGAAGAAGAAGAAGAAGAAGAAGA